>BQNB010008957.1:0-33740 GCA_026074375.1 Tanacetum coccineum
AGCTAAAGAAAATAATCAAATTCTTTCTAGCTTACTAAATCCTTAAGCTCCACGCCTCATGAGTTGACCGGTACCAAAAAGCATAAACAAATACAAACTGTTAAGTTTAAACAGTTTAGTACAATTCTAATTTTTTCAATTCCTGTTAACATAAACACTTGGCCTAAATCGTTTTTAACAAACCAAACGCAGCCTAGGCCCAACTAAACAAACCAAACGCAGCTTATATCTTAAAACGCAGGCCCAATTCGTGTGACATTTAGAATCAGTCTAAACAAATTTTGTATTTAAGAAACTACAATAAGCTGAAGTGTAAGATAAGCTTGCAGAATAAGTCACGATAACAATAATTTGCACAACTTATTTCAAATAAGCAATGAGTAAGCAATTTAAGCCAAACAAGCTTAAACCGAAACTAAACAAACTAAATCGAATAAGCACTAGCGAGACAAATAATCACTACTAATAAGCAATCGAGAATAAGCCAATAGCACTAATATTATGAGATAAGCACTTCTGAAACCGAAATAAGCACTAAAACTCAAAACCTTAACAATAAGCTAAACAATTTTAAGCTAAATCAAGATCTAAAATTTAAACTACTTAATAAGCCATCACTAAAACGAAATAAGCTCAAAACTAAATTAATAAGCAACAAAAGCAGCAACTAGAAATCTAATTAAGCTAAAAGCACTTTAAAACACCTAAGATCAACATGAATAAGCAAATAAGCTAACAAAAATTTGATCTAAGCAATATAAGCTCAAATGAAATCGAATAAGCTATTTAGGAGCTTATTTAATCAGATAAGATGAGCTTCTAAGAACTCTAAAACAATAAAAGCACAAAAATAAGCTAGATCCGAGCTTATTCAAGCTTATAACTACGAAAAGACCTTAAAATCTTATAAGACTAGATCGAATAAGCTTTAGAGAGCTTATAGGAGATAATCTTAAAGCTTTTAAAAAGATTTAAAAGGAATAAGCTAAGGAAATAAGCTCATGAAATTAGCTTATTTAATAAGCACACATGCAAACAAACATTACAAACCAATAAGCACTTAAAAAAACCATTAATTCCAATAAGCTCAAACCATTCTTGATACAATATCTCAATAAGCTAACGATTTAAACGAGTTACAATAAGCCAAAAATGTAAAATAAGCTAAACTATTACATTAATAAGCTAAAACTAACTAGAGAAAACTTTTTAAAACTAACTCCTAATAATTTCAAAGAGAGAGGAGCGGAGTGATTTATATAGGGTGTGAAGGGGTATTTGTGTAAATTCCTGCCTAATCATTGAGTAAATATTGGCCAATCATTGGCCTCGGTGTGTACAACCTCGGATCGTCAGGGAATTTTAGGTGTGATCAGCCGTTGTTTTTGCGCCACGTGTCCCATTCATTACTGCTTAAATTCTACGCATCTTTTCGTACGTTTGATTATAATGCAATGAAATGAATTGCCATTTGAGAGTTAACACTTTGCTCTGCCACGTGTCGAATCGTTACTGGCCCATCCATACTTAATGCGCAGTCACGTGGCTTGGTTTTATTTAATTTTGCCGCACGTGACATGACGTCACCAACTACAAATCAGATTTTATAATTCTTTTGTTTTGGGATTAGACATGCTTGTTGGGCCTAACTGGGGCTTATAGATAGGGTTGGCCCGGCCCATAAAATGGGTTATGGGTTGGCTCAATAAAATCCAAGGGCAACGTTAGACTCGTAATTTCGCGATCTTTCCAATGGAATGCTCGGGGGATTTTTCTAGCTTTGTCTTGATGTTGAATAATAAGCACCCTCGATCGAAACGAACCCGAAAATACCCGTTTTTGCTTTGTTTTCAATCTATAGTACCTGCAAGACATAAAAATACCAGACAAACATATTTTCAATATAATTAAGCATATATTAGTATTTTTAATCTGATTAATAGTGTTTTACAGGGTATAAATGATATGTGTTTTAGCACACATCACATCTCTATAAAGGGTTTGCACTTTTTTGTTTTTTCCACTGTTCTTCAAAAATTCTACACCCAATTACCATTCTTCCTTGTCTTGCTACTTCTTCATTTGGATACCCATTCCCAGTTCTAATCTAAGGTGCTCTACTTCTTCTTTTATCATGGCACTTAATTCGTTTCATTCCACATTACCCGCCTTAGAATTCAATAAATTTTGTAACGATTATGGGATTAGGAGTGAGTTTGGCCTGGAATTGCCTGGGCCTAATGACACTATCCGCAATTTTCCCAAGGGAAAGATTGGTGTTTATACTCGGTTCTTTGAGTTTGCCAACTTTCGTCTTCCTCTCTCCACTTTCTTCTATGTGTTAGTCACACTTTGGGATTTATATCTCCTAATTTTCTGTTCTTTGGGCTGCCCATATCAGTCAATTTTGAAATTAGTTGTCGGGCCTACAGTTGTGTCCTTACTGTTCACCTTTTTCGCCGATTCTATTCGGCTAGTAACTTTCCTACTGGGTGGATTACTATTGAGAAAAGGCAAAAAAAGAAAAATACCCTCGTACCTACTTGTCATAATGATCCCTTTGATTCTTGGAAAGGGTGGAGGGATAGGTTTTTCTGGGTGAATGCTTCTGTGGCTCCCATCGATATGAGGTGCTTTTCTGGCAAGGAATTTTCCTAAGATTCCGATGTTGATGGGATTGACAGGGACATGGTTTTAGAGACTTTGCTTAATGACAACCTTACTCGGATCAGGAGATATTCGGAGGAATTTCTTGTCTTGATAGGGTTAAGTCATTTGTGGTATGCCCTTGTGGCTCGTCCCATATTTTACGATAATGATGAAGAGGGTTGGTGTTAGGGTTGGTTGTTTTTACATATGTTCTTTCTTTTTTTCCGTTGATCTGACCTTTTCTTCTTACTTGCATAGATGATGCTTCAGGATTTTATTAAGGTTCCTAACCCATTTGATGTTGTTTATGCTGAAAAGAAGTTGTCAGAGAATGAGAGGTCTATTCTTAAGCAGACTGCGGATGTTGTGACTCCACCATCTGATCAGTTTGTGAATCTGGGTCTTTTTCCCATCGATCAACAGTTCTCGGTCGATTCTCTTCCTCCTCCCACTAATGTTAGGAAGAGAGCCTCAGTGCAGGCTCCTGCTGGAGAGTCTGCTTTAAAAAAGGGGAAGTGTGTAGGGAGTCTAGCTCCGGTGCTGCTATGGCCGGAGAGTCTGCTTCGAAAGCTGATGATGCCTTATCCACTCAGTTTTCTGATGGTCTTACCCCAGTCACTGCTTCTAAGGTCGGGGAGTTCATTCATGGTATTTCTTCTACTCCTCCTAAGCAATTGTCTGTTCAAGGTAAAAAGTCTTTAGTTTCCAAGAAAACTCTGTCGAAGAAAGGTCAGTTGGTGATAGGTCCGCCCAAGTCTGTTATTATAAGACCCCATGTTTTAGGGTCATTTACAACATCAATAAATTCACTATGTATTTTTAGTATTGTACGTATTTGCTTTTAAATCGTAATCGTTAAGTTAAATCGCGTAAGCTAAAAATTATCGTTCAATGTAAACGGGCATCAAACAATTAAATGTTTACATCAAGAAAGTGTTAAGTAATTATTTTGAGGATAATTATTAACTTTGTTCATTTTATTTTTATTGGTTGCGTAAAGTGTTTACGTTTTGCGATAAAATACGTTTAGGCATACCCAAAACCACCAAAACTTTTCTACGCTTCAACAAATACCCACAATTGTACCCAATACCTAAAATTTACTAAATATCATCATATATATGATACTATGGCCGGATTTGGTGTGATAGACCAAGCGAAATATCACAAAATCTTGCAACTTGCTATGTACATTCAACAACTAATTAAACCTTAAGACTTTTATAATAAAAGACCATGCCTTGACCATAAGACTTCCCATGAATTACTCATCTTGTTTTGGACTTCTTATACCACATTTTACTAGTCCTTGTATCATATAAGTCTTGCACTAGGAAAGATAACATACACTTATCATTTTCATAGTGAAAAACACTCTATTTTCTCTCTTTTCCTCCTCCAACCCACGACCAACACAAGAATACCCCAAATAATCCATATCAAATTTATTTAACATATTTACACATATTCCTACATGATATCTAAGATAACCTAAGGTGATTTGAAGGTTTGGTTTAAGGTTTACAAGGGTTAATTAAGCAAGAAGCAAGATTAGGGTTTCATTGGTTTTTAGGGTTTTCAAGTCTTGCAAGTTAGGGTTTGGTTGCTAAACAAGGGTTTAGCTCTTGTTGTTCATCACCACACATCATATTAAGGTCATCTAAAACTCTTTATGTCTTTACATTTATAATTTTATGCATATATATGTTCTATGTAGTTAATCACCATTTAGGAAATGTTTTAACTTGTAAAATGGATTTTTACTTCTGATCATGGTTTTATACACTTTTATATATGTTGTATGAATGTTCATATCATGTTATAATGGAATTATAAGCAATGTACAAGTGTTGGTTATATATAAAAAGTATATGTAAACAAGTTAACTAAAAAGTATACTTATGAAAGTTCATGGATAAATAAGTGTGTACACATTTGGATCTTGTGATTCTTGGACAATATATGGACAAATGATGAATTAGGGACCCTAAGGATGTAAGACATGTGATGATAAGTATTGTAATGGACTTGTAACAAAGTGGTTAAGCTTAAAAGTTATAAAAACAAGCGTAAACATGTTTTTTAAAGAAAACTTCAAAACTTTCTGTTTAGAATTCAAATTTAACTTATTTTTTTTATATTTTTATAAAATACTATATCTCATAAGGATTCCAAAAAGGTAAGAAACTCAAAAAATGGATTAATAACGAAGAAGATACGTAGTTTACAAGCTATACGTTAATAAACGGTTTTATAAAAGAAATTTTATAAAAACAAGTTACAAAATACTACTGATATATAAGGTTGGTTATTTTTCTCAGATCACACATATTTTTAGGATTCCAAAACAATAAGAATCGTAATTTTTCAATTAATAACGAAGGAGTTATGAATTTCGCGAGTTTACGATAATAAATACTTTTATAAAAATAATTTTATAAAAATTATTGTTCATCTCAGACATGAACATTTTGAAAATATCATTAATATGATATAACTTTTAATAACAAAGACGTGCTCGAAAGAATCGCTAAAAACGGAGCTATAACGAATAAAATACGACATTTACGGGTTTTACGATAACTAAATCTATAAAAATAATTTTATAAACTGTTATGAACAGTAAAAGTACTGTTCACCAGTAGGTCAAAAATATGAAAATGTAATATTTTGATAACTCGTCTTAATACGAAAGCGTGGACATAAGAAACGTAAGAAACGGGCTTAAAACGATAAAGTTACGTCGTTTTTACTAATGAACTATTTATAAACGTTTTAACTTTATAAATACGATTTCACAAACGCAATTAGATGGTGATGTAGCTATATAGAATTGTATATGGTAGTAGTTAATCAAAGTGCTTAGTACTTATACGACCTATATTGGATTAGGTTGCATTCGGTCATTATCGTGACGCATTTTCTGTGATATATTTGTTATCATTCACTCAAGGTGAGTTCATAGCCCCACGTTTTACATTTTAATGATTTACAAGTTTTGGGGTGAGAAACATATGCATGTTTTACAATTGGACGCAAGTGGACATTTCACATTTACGATTACGTGTTTGCCTAAGTAGCGATAACCCTCTGAGCCCATTATCATGAACTGTCAATTACTGTTGTGAGCGCGAATGTTATAAATAGATCTATTTGGGATTGACATCCCCGTTCGGGTGAGTCATGCTCACTGTGCCGGTTTGCCGGACAACGAACGTATACCATGTCGGACATAGGATGTTGCGGGTTAGAACATCATCACGGGCAATGTTGGCAATTTATATTGCATTTCATACATGTCGAGCTTCAGTGTCATGAGCTTAGGAAAACGTAATTACATTTTATGATGTTTGCATCTGTTGCATTATCATGGGGAAATCTTGCGGTCCTACATTATACATTTTATAAACCTATGAATTTACTCAACAATATGTTGACGTTTTAAGCAACGTTTTTCAGGAAATCAATAAGGCACGAGGTGCAAGGGATACATTGGTGGTTTTGATTTGGATGCCATGCAATAAAGATTTTGTCGCATTACATTTTGTATATCTGTTATGGGCTAGAAATCTTTGTATTTTGAACAAGTGAAGCTACGGGCTTTTGTAACAAACAATTTGTTAAATCTAATGTATCAGTTTTAAACGGATTTTAATGGTCGTTCTTATATATATCTTGTGTTATTGATCTATGAAGTACCACCCCCAACCCATATTCCGCTGCGACCCAATTTGGGGGTGTTACAGTTATGGGGGAGTCTGTGGTTGGTTCCTCTCACGGTGCCGCAGAAGATTTATGTTCTTCAGAAGCTGGTTCGAAGTGTCTTATTTCCATAGGTTCTTCCAAGACTTCCACTTCTTTGTCTTCTGCTTCCACTCATTCTGAGTCGTTGGTTTTTGCCTGATTTAGTCCCTGATCCGCAACCATTTTTCACCATATTCTGGGGATTGTCTTTGATCCAGTGGAAAAGTCTGTAGAGACTCCACGTGAGGACCATTTTTATGCTTCTACAAGTGTGGATCCTCCAGTTGCTAAAGATATTTTTTTACAAATATGGAGCTGATCAATGATTTCATTATGGACAAGGGACCGATGTGTTGCAGTTTCAATGACCATCTTGCTACCCCTAGGTAGTTTTCATGCCTCGTGTATTTAACTCATAAAGATGTGTGTGACCAGGCCAATGTGGCCGCGACCTGGCATATTACCTTATTTTCTAAGATCTGGTTAAGGTTGGAACATTCTGAGCTTGTAAAGGGTAAGCTTGAAAGAAGATTGGTCCGTCGTGATGCGGCATTGGAGAAGAGAGACGTTGAGATTGAGCGTCTCTGAAAGCTTGTGAATAAGAAACCCTCCGGGGAGATGGCCCGGTTGAGGTTGGATTTTGAGGCTGCAGAAAGAGAGGTGGGGCGCCTGAGGAAGCAGGTGGAGGAATTGAAGGTGGAAGCTGGTAAGGTTTCGGGATTGTTAGCTTCAAATTCTTAGAAGGAGATGGATTTATCTACAATTAATGGCAAGTACCAAGATGTTAGCCTTAGTTTTTAGTAAAGTGATGGTCATTAATATTCCCGAACCTTGTATAGCCTAGATTATGTAAATGTGAATTACCTAAGCTAATTGGGCCTAAGTTACGGCCTTAAAGCCCATTAGTTGTCTAAGTTTCAACACAATAAGGCCCATAGAAACCCACATAGGGTCCGACCCATCTTACACTATAAATACCCATCCCAAGCATGTTTGGAGGGTGTTGGTTCATTTCTTTTCTATACTAGAGCCTTCCATTTCTCATATATCTTTCTCTCTCTAGCTTTCTCTCTCTAAACCCTCCTTTTCTTTCTTCCTTAATCTATATTGAATATATGTGTGTGTGTAAAATGGGATAGTAATAATCCTTACAAGTGGTATCAAGAGCCTCCAGGGTGGATTTTATGGTTTATTGGTGGTGTTTGTTTGCTTATTTTCGGCTTATTTGGGTTGTTATAGATCTCGGCTTATTTCGGTCTTTTTAGGTGGTTTCGTGTTTAAAAAGTTTTTACTTTTCATCAAAAACCTTAAGTAACTGATTAAGTCTTAGTTGTGTAGCTTATAGAGGTTAAAAAGTGCTTGAAAATGGCTTATTTTGGACTCGAAAAAAAGTACAAAATTTTTGGGCTTATTTTTTTTAATCACGCGATTTGTCTTTTGAAGGCCGCGGTTTGGTGTATGAAGCCTACAGTTTGAACCTCAGCTTAGGCGATTTGACTCCTATTCGCCCGATTTGATTATGTGTTCCAGCGATTTGACCTCAGCAATTTGATACAGGCTTGGGCGGTTTGATCCATATCTAAGGCGATTTGAACTTACTTGCCCGTGATTTGACCTAGAGTATAACAATCGATTTGATACATTCGTCAGGCGATTTGATCTTGCAGATTCACGCGGTTTGAGTCTCTAATCCCGCGATTTGATACAGGTTTTCCCGCGGTTTGAGTAGACTATAAGGCGATTTGACATGTAAGTTAGGCGGTTTGAATTTGAGTTAACGCGATTTGACTACAGAATTTCCCACGGATTGATAACTTTATATCGCGCAGTTTGAGTTGATTGTATAAGGCGATTTGACTCTCATCGCAGGCGATTTGATCTTTAATCCCGCGATTTGACCTTACTTACATTAAGCGATTTGATCATCTCTTATTCATGCGGTTTAATACTCTACCATCAGGCGATTTGATCTTCTTCATGCGATTTGATCCATTGAGTCTTATCTTCACGCGATTTAATCCATACCAGGCGATTTGGTTCATATCTTCACGCGATTTGACCTATTTTCAGGCGATTTGATCCTTTTTAGGCGATTTGACTCATCTCTTCCTAGGGTTTGGTAACATAACACCTACAAGATCAAAATCATTTCACCATTAATCATTTCAAGCTTCAAAACACTCTAATCAAGCAACAATATTTCAAAAACAATAAACTTTAAAACACTACAACACCACTTAATTCATTAAGATCCTGATTTTTCACACACTACTTTTGCAATGTCGACTCAACAAGACATTTATGCTGCCGGTTCTGAAAACCGCCCTCCTATTCTCAACAAGGATAACTACGTTCCATGGTCCAGTCGTCTTCTCTGATATGCAAAGAGTAAAACAAATGGGAAATTACTTGTGAATTCCATTCTTCACGGTTCGTATGTAAGACGAATGATCGTAGAACCCGGTGATCCAAACTGTACACCTCCTGTAGCTGAATCTACTCATGAGCAGACAGATGATGAACTCACTGAGAAAGAAGCAAAGCAAATAGAAGCTGATGATCAGGCAATTTAGACTATCCTCATGGGTCTTCCAGAAGACATCTATGTTGTAGTAGACAGTTGTGACACCGCTCAGGAAATTTGGTTACGTGTTGAACAGATTATGAAAGGTTCTGACATTGGGGCTCAGGAGAAAAAGGCAAAGCTGTTTAAAGAATGGGAAAAGTTTAATTCTACTGAAGTGAAACCGATTAAATCTTATTATCATCGTTTCGCAAAGCTGATGAATGATTTCTTTACAAACAAACACTTTCCAGAAAAGATTGTCAGTAATCTCAAGTTTCTAAATCATCTCCAGCCAGAATGGAAACGTCATGTCACTACTGTTTATCAAACGAAGAATCTGTATGAGGTGGATTACAATCAGTTGTATGATTTCTTGAAGATGAATCAGGAGGAGGTTAATGAAATTAGGGCAGAACGACTTGCAAAGACACATGATCCTTTGGCACTAATGGCAAAGTCTCATAATCCTTACAATTATCTAGTGTTTCACCCAGATCACCCATCACAAATTACCTACATGCAACATCCATCACCAAACAACATCCATCATCAAACCCACGCAACAAGCATATTGCATAATTGGGTATGAATATGGGTCAATACAGATAGATACAGATGGTTGGGGGTAATGGTGGGAATCAATTTAGACAGTATGCTGGGCAGAATGCAAGAAATCAGATTGGGTACAATGTAGGGCAGATTACAAAGAATTAGAATGGGTATAATGCAGTGAAGAATGCAAGAAATCAGGTTGTTCAGAATGCAGTTCAAAAACTGGGTAATCAGAATGTTGGGAATCAGAATAGGCTTATTGTTGTTCTGGGGATTACAAATCAGAATGCTAATCAGAATGGGGATGGTAATGTTGTAGCAGCACGGGCTGAGGGTAATGGTAATAGGAACAATGGAAATCAAATAAGGTGTTACAACTGCAGAGGATTGGGTCATTATGCTAGGAACTGCATTGTCAGACCAAGGCAAAGGGATGCTGCTAATCTTTAAACTCAGTTGTTGATTGCTCAAAAGGAAGAAGAAGGGATCCAACTCTAAGCTAAAGAATTTGATCTGATGGCTGATGCAGGTGATATTGATGAGATTGAGGAAGTCAATGCAAACTGCATCTTAATGGCTAACTTGCAGCAAGCATCAACATCAGGTACTCAGACTGACAAAGCTCCCATCTATGATTCGGATGGATCAGCTGAGGTTGTCAAAATTTGTTTATGGTGCGTCAACTTGGGTTGCTCCAAGCATATGACCGGGAATCTGAAGCTCTCGCTTTGGAAATGATCATGTTGCTGCAATTCTGGTTTATGGTGATCTTCAATGGGGGAATATTTTGATTGCAAGGGTTTACTTCGTTAAGGGCTTGGGACACAATCTGTTCTCGGTTAGACAGTTCTGTGATTCAGATATAGAGGTCGCATTCAGACAGAATACCTGCTTTGTCAAAAATCTCAAAGGAGTTGATCTGTTAAAAGGAAATCGTACAACAAACCTTTACACCATCAACCTCCATGAAATGACCTCTGCATCTCCTATTTGTCTCATGGATCATGTTATATCAACCAAGTCTTGGTTATGCGGTCAACGTCTTTCCCATCTCAATTTTGACACCATAAATGATCTTGCTAAAAACAATCTCATCACCGGTCTTCCAAAATGCAAATACTATAAAGAACATCTTTGTCCTTCATGTGAGCAAGGAAAGAGTAAGAAGTCACTTCACAAACCAAAACTAGTTCCAAACTCAGAGCAGAGGTTACACCTTCTTCACATGGATTTGTGTGGTCCAATGAGATTCGAAAGTATCAATGGGAAGCGGTATATTCTGGTGATAGTGGATGATTACTCTCGTTATACTTGGGTACACTTTCTCATATTAGAAGATGAAGCACCAGAAGAGATCAAAACTTTCCTGAAGAGAATTTAAGTCCTTCTACAAGCTCTAGTCATTATTGTAAGAACCGACAATGACACATAATTTAAAAATCAAGTGCTTAAAGAATATTTTGATAATGTTAGCATCTCACACCAAACGTCATCTGTTAAAACTCCTCAGCAGAATGGAGTCGTCAAACAAAGAAATCAAACGTTAATGGAGGCTGCCAGAACAATGTTGATTTTTTTCTTGTACTCCGTTATTCTTATGGGTTGAAGCGATTGCTATTGCGTGCTACACTCAGAACCGTTCCCTAATTCATCAAAGACTCGATAAAACATCGTACGAGCTTATTAACAATAGAAAACCGGATATATCCTTTCTACATGTATTCGGGGCTCTTTGTTATCCCAAGAATGATCGTAAAGATATTGGGAAGCTTGGTGCTAAATGTGATATAGGATTTTTCATTGGTTACTCTGCTACATCCTGTGCTTACAGAGTTTACAATCGAAGGACAAGGAAGATCATGGAGACGATGAATGCCACATTTGATGAGATTTCAGCAATGGATTTCGAACAACGCAGTTCAAACCCCGAGCTTGAAGGAATGACTTCTAGACATATCAGTTCAGGACTCGAACTTACTTATGCTCCGTCAACAATATCATCTCAAAAACCAACTAAATGTGAATTGGATCTCTTGTTTGAAGCAATGTATGATGATTATTGTCGATCCCAGTCTGAATAGATCTTTCTAGCCTGTTAAAGGTGGTAGTCAATCTGGATAGATCCAAACTAACTACAAGAGAAACAATGACTATGAGCAATATAAGTTATGCGGAAACTAACTTATACTGCTAAGAAAAGCAATGAATAAAACAAAACTTTGATTACTATTAATCTACTAGGTTACAGAATACTAACTATAAATATTTGTGAAACTTGTATATCTAACTAATGCCGTAGGGTTCCTTTTATACACCAAGGAAACCCTAATGGGCTTACAAAACGCGTTAAGTGATCATGCATATCTATTCCTAATATATCTCATGCATATTACTTAATCAGTACTATATATATATGCTAGCAGTACTAACTTACTACTAACAGTACTAACTCTACTACCAGTACTAACATATATACTGGCAGTACTAACTAACTAATACTAACAGTACTAACTCAGGAAAACATAATTCTTAACAATTGTAACATCCGAGAATTTTCGAATGTTGAATGACGACTACATCCTTTGACTTTTTGGGTCTGGCTTAACTTATAAGAACGATCATCTAAATTGCGTATTCACGACTCGGACTCTAAAGCAATTTGATGTGAAATGATATTCCAGACAACTTTTCAGTTTTACCCGAGACCTGAAAACAGTCAGAACGTGACTGAAATGCCCTCGCAAGATTTTCAAAACACAAAAATAATTAAATTACATTTAATTATCAAGTTTTATTAAATGAGAATATTTAATAAATTATTTAACATTTTATTTTGTGACGTTTATTGAAGACGCGAATATTCGAGTAAAAATCCATTTTTACTTCAGACAATGCGTAACCGGTTCACTAAATAAATAACAAATATTTTTAGAAATGTTATTGATATGTGCCTAATTACACATATCTTTTACCTCTAAAAACGAGCTTAAATGACCAAAAACAGACAAAAACTGCCAAATATATGTTTGTTTTGCATTTGTATTGTGCAGGAAGTGGATATCATCAAAAAGACAGAAAACCAAGCCAAAATGACAAAACTGAGCATGGAATGGAAAAGACTGTGCAAAATCAAGGCCAAAGTCCAAAAATGCCAAAGTCAGAGTCAATACTGAAGAATCAGCAGTCAAACCGGAGCCGGAACTGAAGAATACTATTGAATGCAATCTTAACCCATCTGATGGGCCGGGAAAGCCCAATAGTATATTTATGAAGACTGTGAAGACCAAATGGGCCCTCAATCAATTACAACAGCCCATTTGTGTGCAATTGACAAAGACTGTGAAGACTTTGAAGGCCCGATCCTAGCCCTTGAACAGCCAATCTCAGCCATTGTACACACAAAACCCACTTCATAACCTTATTGGGCTTGAAAAAGCCCAATAACCAACCCTAAACCTTATTGGGCCCAAACCCAAACCCAGTGGGCCCAATACAAGCCCAATGCAAGCCCAAAAGCAAAACAAAAGCCCATCAATCCTTTCTATAAAACATAAGGACCAAAAATGTCAATTTTAATCTTGTTTTATTAAAGAAAAATGAAAAAATAAAGTAAAGGGTTAAAACTGCCAAATGGCATTTCTTTTGTTAGTTATAAACAGCAAGGACCATTTTTGTAATTAACCAAAACCATCTTTGTTTTCTTTTGTTATAAAACGGAGGGACCATTATTGTCACTTTCTAAACTTTGTTATAACTAAATTTGGGCTTAAATAAAGTGAAAAGAGAAAGAAACATGAGGGGCTATTTGTGCATCTTTTTCATTCCTTTCTTTTAAAACGAACCAGCAACCCTGTACCCCAACCCACTTGGCGCCAAAACCTCAAACCACCCCTTCCCCACTGTTTTCTTGCAATACCACCTCTATTGTACACTCACAGCTCACCCATACCCACTTCCCACCTTACCCTGCCCCTATAACCCCTTCCCACTTGGATTTCACACAACCCAAAGTCGACATCCATGGCTGAGATCAATAGAAGGCATATGGAGGGCTAGGATTTGCTCAGGATTGCATTGCACTTCACAAGAAACACAACCCAAGTCAAAAGAAAGGCTGAGAGCCTCTATAAAAGAAAAGAGCCAAGACCAAGCCAAAACACACCACTTTACTATGTTTTTTTAGTTTAAATGTTTTAATTAAGTGTTTTCTTTGAAGCAAGTATTGTAACTCAGTTCATTTAAAAAGTTTATGTTGTAATTTTTTCTATCTCTAATAAAAAAGGGTTTAAACTTCAGCAATTTTAGCTTATACAAGTTGCTCAATACTCTTCATTTCAATTATTCCTGCATAACCTCAGTTTTGATTTATACCCTACTTTTATCTGTTTTGAGCTCTCATTTGATAGATCTTTCTTAAATCTCTCATAGCTAATAAACTTCATAAGTGAAACATAAGCCACACTGAGAAAGTAAGCTTATTTTTTACTATAAGCTATACAGTTTTATAGCATATACACCTATTAGGTCATATTAACTAGGTGTAGATTAAAAGATTTAGGAGTTTTTTAGCTTTTAAATAGCTTTTAAGTGCAACAAAGTTTGATAGTTTATTAGTAAGGGAGTGTTTTGGAATTTAGCTGTAGTTGACTCTTAAATAGTCCAACTACATCTCTATCAAACTTTTCATTAAGTTGAGTTAGCTTTAATATCAATTAGAACAACTTATAAAAGTTAGTGAGTAAATTTCAAAAAATTAGAGCTTAAAAAGCTTTGTCATGCACCAGGGCAGTTTTTAGGTGAATTTTAGTATTCCATTTAAAGAATTTATAGCTTAAAATTTTTCCTAGTATAGCAAAGATAGGAGTAGTGTACCTATTAAGTTGTTTAGAGGGTTAGAACACAAAATTAGGCTGCTACTTTGTTAAATTGCCAAAGAATCAGCAGCAAACTGCTATCAGCATATTTTTGCATCTTAAACTTTGAAATTTACATTTCCTTGTTTAAACCATGGAAATCCTTTTACCTAGATAGATTATAGGAAGTTAGAAACATCTTATTCACAAAAGTTCCCTAAAAAGGTTTAGAAATAAGCTAGTTAGCTTATTCTTAAAAGCTCAAAACAGATTCAATCAAAACTTAGCATTTTTCCATCTTAATTTTCATTCTAAATCTTGTAACTCTAGTAAATTTTATGTAAAAATCCTTTCAAGGCAGCATCTTAAGCTAAATAAGCAACTTTTAGTTTTAGCTTTCATCAAGTTATAAGCTCTTTATAAGCAAAAATCTAAAAAAGCTCTCTAAAAGCCTAGTTTCTGTGACAGAAACTTACAGCTTATTTTCTAGCTTATTCTTTGGTCTAAAGTCCAAGTTGTCTTTGTTAAAGTTGTTAGGAATAAGCTAGTCTACAACTTTGTAGTTTTAAGTTTTTGCTAATTCTCAATTTTTCAATAAGCTAATAGCTATAGCTAGGGTTCTGTTTTGTTCTTCTCAAACTTACTCAAGGTTACCTGTTTTAACTGTAGTGTAAAATTTCATAAGTTTGCCCGCCTACCCTATAGTTTACTTTCTTTCCATTTCTACCCTGTCTTTTCTAGAATAATAATTAAGTTAATATTTTTAGTTTTTAGTTTTACTAATTAGGGTTCTTAAGTTTAATTAAGCAAATTAGGGTTCAATTGAGTTATAGAAATTAGGGCTTTTTGTTCCATAATTTTTCTGCACCTTTGTAGTTTATAAAAACTATTTTTCTATATTTTTCCAGTTAAATTTGTAATGTTTCTAGAATTAAAAGTAGATTTTGTTATTTCCTTTTTCTTATAAAAATCATAAAAAATAGAAAAATAGTTGAAAAATTAAAATTCTTTTTGCATTAATTTTCATTTTAAATCTAGTATTTTTGAAAAATAAAAGAAAAATTTTAGTGTTAATTTTTAGAAAAAGTTTATTTTTGTTAATTAATTAAATCTTTAAAAATTCATAAAAAATCCAAAAATTAATAAAAAAAATATTTTTCTTTTTTATAAAATTTTCTTTTGTCATTTAGTGTCTAGGAAAAATATAAAATTTAGTATAGGCTTTATTTTTCTTAAATTTCAGTCTTAGACCCGTTTTACCGGGTGCGTTTTACCGTTTCTTTTCGTTTAGCATTCAAACGACCTCCGTTTTAGTTCTAGTTTTCTTTATTTTTCAAGTTAAGTTAATTAGAATTTAATTTTGATTTTTAATTTAATTTAGCATTTATTTTCTTAAATTTTTAATATCTAGGTTTCCCGATACCTGATTTTGTTCCCCGTATTTAATCTAGATTTAATTTTAGGATTTCCCTATAACTAATTTTGTTTCCCGTAGTTTTTAAGATCCCTATTTCCTATTTGTTTCCCGTAGATTAAATTAGATTTTATTTAATTAATTTTAGTTGTAATTATATCAGTGTTCATATCATATATTCTCCTCATCATTGTCTCCATCCAAACCAGATAACAATCAATTGCATGAATTGCAGCTCGTTGGGACAATACGACCCGGAATATCTCTTCGGAACTCTTTTTATTATTGATCTTATCTGTGTATTCATCCTTTTGTGGAATCTGACCTTTTGCCTTGTCAAGGGCATTCGTTAGGATCTGTATTAGGGTTGCATAGACAAGTGTGTACTATATCACGAAATCAATTTTTTGGCGCCGCGGCTGCCGGGAGGCAAATGCTACACTATTTTATCACGACTTTGATCCTGAACTTGTGTTATTATAGTATATCATAAAAAACACAAAAATATTTTTCTTTTCTTTTTATTAATATATATCATATAAAAATTAAAAAAAAAAAATTAAAAAACCAAAAAACCAAAAAAAATCAAAAATATAAAAAAATTGTCCATAAAAAAATTAAAATTCACTAATTGGTAAAATACCAAAATATACTATCTCAAACTGAGGTATTATCACAAAAGTTCCGGTGAACAATTGAGTTCCCAACTCGAAACAAAAGATTTAAAAACTTCCTTCTGTGGTCACTTACATATACGGCTCACTCTCATTGTGATTGAAACAAACTATAAAGCTGGGTATAAGGAGGGTTTGTTCCTAGGAACTACGACCCAAGGAGAAATAACTTCGCGCTATTCCTACTTCCTCCGCTCACCTGTGCGATATTTTCATTCTGAGACTACCGTGAAGTAAGATCGATTATTTGGCTTAAGTATTTTACGTCTCTTATCTGATTTTTTGTCCAATTGTGAAATATGGTTGTTAATAATTCGAAAAAAATACCAAAATTAATCTTCTTTTTCTTCGTACATTAATTCCTTTCCTTATCCTCTATCTATTTAATCTATGACATCATTCGATTGTCGCCTAAAGCGATTAAAAGCATGTCGCTTGTGGAAAATTGCACACGTTCAGGCCTTTTGTGTCAAAAGAGAAACTCAAAACAAGATTCCTTGTTCCAATGCCCCAATCGTCTCAACAACAATTAAGATTGAAAGAATTTGTTTTCGATTGTTGAGACCCGATCATGACTTAAATGTCTAGAAAGTGACCTGACACGAAAGATATTGAGAATGCTTTCAAAAGTTTTCAAAATACTTCCAAGTCATCCAATGACAATTTCCAACGTTGTTAATGGCTCCCGTGAGGCCATTCATTTGTCAAACACGACCCCAGTGTCAATTCCTCCAAAAATCTCCACTAATTCGACCAAAGTGTTTTGCGAGTGTAGGTGAATTCGTTATATGGCATCTTTTGTCAACCGATGCACTGTAAGTCATGTGGAAAGGTGTTCATGTTGGTTATAATTGTCCACTCGAAAACTCCGATTATCTCTAATCCGGAACCAACCAAACAAACTGTTGATAAGATCCCACAAGCTCGAAAAAGTGTGCAAATACCAAAAATTTTTGGTCAATGCCAAAAATGTGGTTTGCAAAGATATGAAGAGTTGTTTTTATTGTAAGATTCGAGTGAAACACCAAATGTTTTTAACTCCGTACGTCCATCTAAAAACACTCCCGATTATTCAAACCCATCTCCACAACCCCCGACTCATTCTTATGAGAATTTTGAAAACAATGTTCATTATGGTTACGATTGTTCACAAGCCCAAGTTCCGTTTATCAATCAGAACTGTGTTACAATCAAGACTTTAATTTCTCACAAAATCCTCAAAGTCCTTCAAACAACAATTTCCTTGTTGTAAACTATTGAGGAGGTCCTCATGAGACTTTTCAGTGTCAACCACTGAATGAAGACTATTATCTGATCAAAATCCTTGCTAATGATCTAATCTTTCGGTTTTGACCAATTTCAACCTCCGCAATATACCGTCTATCATCAGATCTTAAAATCTCAAAATGAGTTTTTCAATTCTCAAAATGAGCAATTCAAATCTAGATGTAAGCATCTAAATACTCAAATGACAACCTTGCATGATTTGATTGCTCAAAGCTATGCAAAAGAAAGAAGAAGAGAACGAGATTGCCAGAAGAGCAAGCGGGCTAAAGACGCTATTGGAAGATTCCCAATGGATGATAGATGATGACTCGTATTAAAAACCATTGCAATCACACCCGTTTTATCAACCGAGGGAGCCCGTAAACTCTCTAATTATGGAGAATGAGCATCTTGACACAATTCCGGCAACGGAATCGGACGAATTCATAAAGTCTAGTGTTGAAATCCTTGTCCCAATCCCAAGTGAGTCCAAAGGTGTTCCCAAAGTGTGTGATGTGCCTTTTCATGACAATTCCTCCCCCTCTTGACATTTCAAAAGAACAATCGAGTATTTCTCTTATTCTCAAACGATTGATTCTACTTCGACTGATGAAGATTTCCTTCTCTAGTAACGATGTCGAGAGTAATGTTGAGAGCATCACCCCCAATTCTGACCCGTTAGCTCATAAAAGGTGATGGAGATTGTTTATTCCCGAATTGGAAGGATTGAGGAGATGACATCTTTTAATCAAGACATACCCTCGAGAAACATTGTGAATGTCCAATCGTCTTGTTGCTAAAATCGAAGCATTAAAAGATAATCCCGTTCCATCTTCCGTTGTTGTGACCAAGTCTACCTCCACATTTCCTAAACTTTTCTTGGAGGAGACTAACACCTTTGATAATTCTTTGCCCGAATCGGAAACTTTCTGCTTTAATTTGGAAGAGCCTAGTAGTGGCAGTCCCACTACTCATTCTGAGTTTAGTTCTCATCCCAGATTATAAAGCTTTCTACATTGATAACGATCATTTTAAAGAGAAGAGTAGTGGCAGTACCACTACCCATGTTGATTTTTCTAAATATGATTCGTTCATCTTTGATCTTTCAATCAATTCATATCATCCTTCCAATAGGAGTGATTTTCATGAGGAGTTGCGCCGATTTGGGGAAAAAAAACTCGCTCAAAACAATCGCAACCAGAGTATGATTGTTTTCTTAAGGATGAAGCCGAGCTGGGCAATTTTTCACAATGGATGTGTTGTAAGATATTTTCAAACAAGAGAATCCAAAGTACATGTGCTTAATATTTTGCCCACCTTGAGTTAGAATTCATACCATACTAGTGAATCATTTTTCGCTTATTTTGTATGGATTCTTTCTCACATTTCTTTTCAATTCGTTATTCCACCTTATCTTCTCTCACTGTGGGGATGAAGACAACCATAGATCATTGATCCCGGCATTTCAAAAGTATCATTCTTCTAGGCCGGATGTATCTCATCGGTAGTGAACTCTCCATGAAATCATACTTATCAAGTCACTTTGAATGGAAAGTCCGATGATGATTTTTAATTTCACTTGTTTCCTCAAGATCAATAAATCCTTGTGATGGGTCAAGCATCGTGACCCTAAACAAGCGCTTCGTGGGAGGCACCCCATGCTTATCCGTAGTTGTAATAAATGTTGTTGTTGTGAGATAGCTTGTCTGTTCCATTACCCGTGTTTCCATGTTGTTGTTATTGTCCAGGATTGCCCGGATTGTGAAGACTCTCAGTTTTGTCATTCATCAAGAGTTTCACATCCTCAGCTTCATTTGGGAATCCGATATCCTAATCTTATCGACTAACGTTTTATCTTTTGGCATACCTCATAAATGGCCTTAGGATTAATGTAGTACCCTTCAAAACATCGAGGACGATGTTTAGTTCTAGTTTGGGGGGTATCTTCGATTTGATTGTTGCCTGCAGCATTGTTACCACGTAAACCCGTTTTTACCACCAAAATACCAAAAAAATGAAAAAATTGAAAAATTTTCAAAATAATAAATAGTGTGTTTGTCGCAGTTTTTGCTTTCTTTGGGTAGAATAATAAAAATTTTTGACTTTGATCGAAGCGTGTTGAGCCCTAGCTAGTTCCTTTAGGCCAAGCTTTCACGAATTCTATAGCTTTGAATTTTAAAAATGTGAAGAACGAGAAATGATAGAGTTAAATATAAGTTTATGTGTTAAGCAAGATTCTTCTAAAAACTTATACAAGTAACTTAGGTGTTTATCTCTTCCCGAGAATTCTAATCCACCTAACATACCGTACACAATTAATTCAACCTAAGTCAAATCGATGTTTTTCAGACAAATGCTTCAACTTTGTTAACTTGAGTTTTCAAAAGCGAGATTTTGTAGTGATTAAAAAGATAAATGCCAAAAAAAGCATGAATGAAATGTGAATGCAAAAATGCATGAATATGGAAATTTTGCCAATGAAGCATGCAGTTGATATTATGGAGCAAGTAAAAGAATGTTCGTGATATCCCATCTCCGCTAGCAACGAGGTGGGGGTTCAAACTAAACCTTTGCTTCTAGGATTGGTGTGTCGTGTATATCTCACTTAGAAGAAAGGTCTAGGTGAGGTTCAAACTAAGACACCAATCCTTTAGCCAAAATTAGGAAAGAAGAGTGATGTTGATTTCCCACTACGCTAGCAACGGGTGTGTTTTCAAAACTAGAACACGGTTCCGTGGTTGTGATATCCTACTACTCCGTTAACACGAGGTAGGGGTTCAAACTAAGCAACCGCATTCTAGCTTTTAAGAACTTTGATTTATGATCAATGAAAATGTTGCAAAAAGTATATAAAGTTTTAAATCTCGAAATCAAGATTTTGAAGTCCTTAATAAGTTGTTGCTTTGATCATGATCATTTTAATTATGACTATGAAAATAAGTTGACCTACTGCGTTAAATTAAAATGAGTACACACATTCAAACGAATCCATGTAGGGAGTTGAAAATATCACAAGTCATAATTATGAGGCTTAACATACAGACTTTATATCGACAATGATCTTGTTTTAATTGCTTAGCTGGAACTTGTGAAAAATCAGGACGATGAATTTAACCGTAAGGACATCCGTAGATCACTCTACGGCGCTCTCTTCTCTACTGATCCCAGTATTAATAAATAAAGAAAGCTAACATTGTTAAAAAATTGAGAAAATCCAAAAATTATTAGTTTTGTAGATAGTGTAAATTTAGAAAATGGTGAAAACGTGGCTTACTTGTTTACTTCATAACAATGTGTGAGGACCACAATACCCTTAGTTAGGGGGAAATGATAAGTGCTTAATTACACATATCTTTTACCTCTAAAAACGAGCTTAAATGACCAAAAACAGACAAAAACTGCCAAATATATGTTTGTTTTGCATTTGTATTGTGCAGGAAGTGGATATCAACAAAAAGACAGAAAACCAAGCCAAAATGACAAAACTGAGCATGGAATGGAAAAGACTGTGCAAAATCAAGGCCAAAGTCCAAAAATGCCAAAGTACAGAGTCAAGTACTGAAGAATCACAGTCAAACCGGAGCCGAACTGAAATACTATTGAATGCAATCTTTAACCCCACTGATGGGCCGGGAAAGCCCAATAGATTATTTATAGAAGACTGTAAAGACAAATGGCCCCTCAATCATTTACAACAAGCCCATTGTGTGCAATTGACAAAAGACCCTGTGAAGAGACTTTGAAGAGCCCGATCCTAGCCATTGAACAGCCCATCATCAGCCATTGTACACCACAAAAACACACTTCATAGACCTTATTGGGCTTGACAAAAGCCCAATAACCACCCTAAACCCTTATTGGGCCCAAACCCAAACCCTGGGCCCATACACGCCACTGCAAGCCCAAAGCAAACAAAACCATCAATCCTTTCTATAAAACATAAGGACCAAAAATGTCAATTTTAATCTTGTTTTATTAAAGAAAAATGAAAAAATAAAGTAAAGGGTTAAAACTGCCAAATGGCATTTCTTTTGTTAGTTATAAACAGCAAGGACCATTTTTGTAATTAACCAAAACCATCTTTGTTTTCTTTTGTTATAAAACGGAGGGACCATTATTGTCACTTTCTAACTTGTTTTATAACTAAATTAGAGGCTAAATAAAGTGAAAAGAGAAAGAAACATGAGGGGCTATTTGTGCATCTTTTTCATTCCTTTCTTTTAAAACGAACCAGCAACCCTGTACCCCAACCCACTTGGCGCCAAAACCTCAAACCACCCCTTCCCCACTGTTTTCTTGCAATACCACCTCTATTGTACACTCACAGCTCACCCATACCCACTTCCCACCTACCCTGCCCCTAGTAACCCCTCCCACTTGGATTTTTTTCACACAACCCAAAGTCAACATCCATGGCTGAGATCAATAGAAGGCATATGGAGGGCTAGGATTTGCTCAGGATTGCATTGCACTTCACAAGAAACACAACCCAAGTCAAAAGAAAGGCTGAGAGCCTCTATAAAAGAAAAGAGCCAAGACCAAGCCAAAAAAGCACCACTTTACTATGTTTTTTTTAGTTTAAATGTTTTAATTAAGTGTTTTCTTTGAAAGCAGTATTGTAACTCAGTTCATTTAAAAAGTTTATGTTGTAATTTTTTTTCTATCCTCTAATAAAAAAAGGTTTAAAACTTCAGCAATTTTTAGCTTAATACAGTTGCTTATTGCTCTACATATCAAGATTATTCCTGCTAATCATGTTTGTTTAGACCTTACTTTATCATGTTTTGAGCTCTCAATTGATCAGTTCTTATCTTAAATCTCCTCATAGCTAATAAAACTGTCATTAGGTGAACATAAGCCAACTGAGAAAGAAGCCTATTTTTACTTATAGGCTATAAGTTTTAAGCTTATACATCTCTATAGGTCATATTAACTAGGTGTAGAAAAAAGATTTAGGAGTTTTAGCTTTAAATAGCTTTTAAGTGCAACAAAGTTTGACATTTTATTAAGGGAGGTTTGGATTAGCTGTATTGACTCTTAAAAGATCAACTGTACACTCTATCAAACTTTCATTAAAGTTGATTAGGCTTTAATAACAAGTTTAGAACAACTTTTAAAATTAGTGAGTAAGATTCAAAATTTATAGCTTAAAAGCTTTGCAGCACCAGGGGCAGTTTTTTTAGGTGAATGTTAGTTTCCATTTTTAAAGATTTAAAGCTAATAAATTTCTAGTAATAGCAAAGATAAGGAGGTAAGTGTACTAGTAAGTTGGTTTAGAGGTTTAGAACCACAAAATTAGGCTGCAACTTTTTTGTTAAATCCAAATGCATACAGCAGCATACTGCAATCAGCATATGTTTATGGCATCTTAAAACTTTTATTTTTCATTGCCTTGTTAAAAACCTTGGAAATCCTTTTACCATAGATAGATTATAGGAAATTAGAACAGCTTTATTCACACTACAAAAGTACAGCTTAAAATGTTAGAAATAAGCTTGTTAGCTATTCTTAAAAAGCTCAAAAACAGTTTCATCAAAACTTAGCATTTTTTTCCATCTTAATTTTTCTTTCTAATCTTGTAAACTCTAGGTTAAATTTTAGTGAAATCCCTTTTCAGCACACTTTAGCTAAATAAGCAACTTTTATGTTTAGCTTTCAAATCAAGTACTAAGCTCTTTAATAAGCAAAAATCTAAAAAACACTCTAAACCTAGTTTCTTTCTGTGACCAGAAACTTACAGCTTATTTTTCTAGCTTATTCTTTGGTCTAAACTTCCAAGTTGTTCTTTCATAAAGTTGTTAGGAATAAGCTAGTCTACAACTTGTAGTTTATATAAGATTGTGCTCATCCTCAAATTTCAATAAGCTAATAAGCAGATAGCGTAGGGTCTGTGTTTCTTTAACACAAACTTCAAGGTTACCTGTTTTAACTATAGTGTAAAATTTCATAAGTTTGCCCGCCTACCCTATAGTTTACTTTCTTTCCATTTCAACTATCCCTGTCTTTTCCTAGAAAAATAATAAAGTTAATATTTTAGTTTTAGTTTTACTAACTAGGTTTTAAGTTTAATTAAGCAAATTAGGGTTCAATGAGTTATAGACATTTAGGGCTTTGTATCCATAATTTTCTTCACTTTGTAGTTTTATAAAAACTATTTTTCTATATTTTTCCAGTTAATTGTATTTTCTAGGAATGAAGTAGATTTTAGATATTTTCCTTTTTCTTATAAAAATCATAAAAAATAGAAAAATAGTTTGAAAAACAAAATTCTTTTGCATTAATTATTCATTTTAAATCTAAACTTTTGATAATAAAGAAAAATTTTAGTGTTAATTTTTAGAAAAGTATTATTTTTGTTACATTAATTTAATCTATAAAAAATACATAAAAAATCCAAAATTAATAAAAAAAATATTTTTTTCTTTTTATAAAATTTTCTTTTGTCATTGATTAGTGTCTAGGCAAAAATATAAAATTAGTATAGCTAATGTTTCTTAAATTTACAGTCTCACTATAGACCCTTTTAATTACCGGGTGCGATTTACCGTTTCTTTTCGTTCAGCATTCAAACGACCTCCGTTTATTTCTAGTTTTCTTAATTTTTCAAGTTAATTCATTAAATTTTAAATACGAATTTTAATTTAATTTAGCATTTATTTTCTTAAATTTTTAATATCTAGGTTTCCCGATACCTGATTTTGTTCCCCGTATTTAATCTAGATTTAATTTTAGGATTATCCCCTATACACTAATATTGTTTCCCGTAGTTTTTAAGATCCCCTATTTTTCTATTGATTCCCGTAAGATTAAATTAGACTTTTATTTCATTAATTTAGTTGTACTTATATCAGTGTTCATATCATATATTCCTCCATCAGTCATTATCTCTGATCAAACCAGGATAACTTACAATGCAAGCCAATTCGTTGGGACATACGAACCCGGGAATATCTTTCCGGAATCTTTTTTGGGGGGGGGGGGGGGGGGGGGGGGGTGGGGGGGGGGGGGGGGTTATGATTCTTATCTTGTGTATTTCATCCTTTTGTGGAATCTGACCTTTTGCCTTGGTCAAGGGCATTCGGTTAGGATCTGTATTAGGGTTGCTATACAAGTGTGTACTATATCACGAATCAACAATCAAGATAAAAACAAACCAAACATTAAACCTTCTTATTAACATGCTGATCTAAATGTATCAGTCCATAGTCATTGTAAAAATACACACAGTTTGATATATGAACGATTAAAATAAAGAAACCTCAATCGAACGCGTATTCGGTTGTGTGAAGATTACAAGAGTTTTACTATGATCTTGAGGATCATTTATGACCCTTCTTGCCTTCTATACGTTTGAGAATCGATCTGTGGTTTTAGGGTTTTTTCTTGCACACCTAAAACTGAGTTTAGGGATTGGTATTTACAGAGTCTAGAAATGGGGTCGATACGCCATATTGAATGCAGTCAATACGGCGTATAAGGAAATTCTTTAATGGTTATTAAATTTCTTTAACCATAGGTATTAAATGCTGATTTCCTTGATTCGGCCAAGGTTTAGGATTGATTGTATGTTTGACCACTTATTGAATGCCAGAATTAATTGTAGGATTATTGTTTGTTGACTGCATTAAATGCAGTATCTCTAACTGTTGACTGCATTTATCTGTGAAGTGTCGGCAAGGATACGCCGTATCTTTATGATGGATACGGCGTATTGAGGTAAAACCTGTTGGGTTTTCTTCGTTGACTAAAGTATTATATACGTCGTATTGCTGATGCGGATACGGTGTATTCTTCAAAGTCAAGGAATGGTCTTTTAGTTCATCAAGTCTTGGATACGACGTATGCTTCTAGAATGATAACGGCCGTAGTATGATGTCAGAATCAGTAGACTTTTTTGAACTCTTCGTTTATGATCCAAAATGCGTGCCTTTTATATAAACTTCACAATATGCTCCATAAATACTGCATATAACAAATATAAGCAATTAAGTACCAATTCTTTGCAATAATTATATAAAATGGGTACTTTATTTGTATAATTGATGCTATAAAATAGACGTTATTTGGTGTCATCACCTTCTTATATTTCCAAATATCTTTTTAGTGTGAGAGGGTGCAATATAAATTCTCTTATTATTTGGCAGCCCATCAAGTTGTTGATCCAAAAACACTTGTACAAACCCTCGGATACAACAAAAAATTTGCAGAAATTGTTTATCATTTGCTTATTTTAATTTGTAGAAGTAGATAATCAAATCAATCTTTGTTTCCAATTCAAATCATTGTCCGAACATCAAACGTGGTTTCAATTTCACAAATCGTTGGGGAATAACGACCCGGGAATCATACTTCCCGGTTAATATACGTATTATATTATATATATATTTGTGAAGATTTTCCTTTTTACCTTTGTCCTCAAGGGTAATTTGGTAATTTTCTATCATATTATATATTTTATTATTACGTGTGTTGATTTCTACGAATCAATTTTTGGCGCCGTTGCCGGGGATTTGTGATTAAGATTCTCTCGTTTGAAGTTTGTTGATCGTGATTTGAAAGACCCTTTCATTTTTGAAAGTTTTGTTTTTGTTAAAAAAAATCAAAAATAAAAAATTATAAAATATAAAAAGTAAAAAAATATTTTTCTTTTCTTTTAGTATAATTATCATATAAATTTTTTTTTTAAATATAAAAATTGTCCAAAATAAAAAAAAATAAATAAACAAAGTTGGTAAAAGAACACCAACAAATAATATTTTCAATTGAGGTATTATCCATAATAAGTTCCCAATTCGAATCAAAGATTTAAAAACTTGCAATTTGTGTCATTTACGAAATACGGCTCACCTTAAAATAAAATTTTTTAAGAGTTTTACCAGTGAAGTAAATTTGATTATTTGGTTCAAGTTGTTTATCTCGTTATCCGTTAAAATAGTTTGTTAAAAAAATAAAAAATAAATAAAAAACAATAATTTTAGTTTAAATTTTCTTTTTCTATTTTGTGCATGCGCGCTCGTTCTTAAACCCGCAGCTGTAATCATCAGCAACAAGCCCCACCGGCTGTTGTAGAACCATTTAATTTAGAAGAACCATTTGATAATCCTCCCCAAGTTCTGATGGCCGATAACCGGACTATGGCGGAATTGCGCTCCAGCACCAAACCGAGGGAGTACGAGCATGCAATCGTAATTTCCGAAATCAATGCAATTTGAGTAAAGCATGATTTGAATCAATCTTGTTCAAAACAAGCAGTTTTTCGGACATGATAAAGAGGATCCACATGTTCACATCCGTTATTTCAACAAAATCACCCCAACGATGAGATTCCCTGACATCCCGAGCACATCAATTAAGCTTATGCTTTTTCCATTTTCTCTCGAAGGTTTAGCCCGGATTTGGCTAGAAAAAGAACCTCCTCGATCAATTTTGACATGGGATGATCTTGTTTCAAAATATCATTAATCAATTCTTTCCTCCCTCAAAAAAACGACAAATCTTCGAAACGAAATCACGAGATTTCAACAAAGATTTGACGAATCATTTTACGAGGCTTGAGATCGATTTAATGACCTTCTTCGAGAATGCCCACATCACGGATTTTCAGAACTACATCAACTAGATACGTTTTACAATGCTTTGAATGCTAATGATCAAGATTCGTTGAATTCTGCTGCGGGTGAAAATTTTTTAGATAAGATGCCTCGTGAATGCTTGAAAATTATCAAGAGTAAATCCAAGGTTCGTAATTCACAAAACAAGACAGTCGTTGCTAAAGTGAGTTTGAATTCATCTACCCCCAAAATTTCACCCGATTTAGACTGCTCTTGACAACCGAAGTTTTTCTGACCTTAGAATAATGATGAAGACTATCTTATCACAAGCAGAAGCCCAACCCCGTGCCAGTAAAAGTGGTCGAGCAGAGTTGCGTAACTTGTAGAGGTGCTCATTCTCATAGAAATTGTCCAGCCACCGATGGCAACATTTATCGAGACAACATTCAAGAGTACGTTTCACAAGCTGCTGCAGCTAATTTTAATCAAGGAAATACCAATTCTAGACCTCCGATGATTGCAAATCAAATCCGACCTCCTGGTTTTCCTCCGATTCAAAACAATCAAAACACCATTTCAATCAGAATCAAGGGAATAATTTCAACCAAAATCAAGGAACCAATTTCAATCAAAACCGTAGAAATAACTTCTACCAAGGACAAGTTTACCAACCTCCGACTAGTCAACCACCGGTTTACCAAACTCAACCTTATCAAGCTTCCGCTCCGCAAATGCAAGGTGTTTCAAAGACCAATTTTGAGAATTATGTCAAGGCTAATGATGCAATATTAAAATTATCAAAAGCAAGGCCCAAGGTTAAACATAACCGAAATGACAAATTTAACGGAAATGCTTTCTAAGTTCGTAAATTCCAATACCGCTTCAACTTTGAGTTCAGGTTCTCTTCTAAGTAACACCGTTACTAACCCAAAGGAAGACTTGAAGGGTATTACTACCCGAAGCGGGGTTGCTTATCAAGGACCTAATGATTCCTACTTCTTCTCCTAAAGTAGTGGAACGTAGAACCAAGGTGACAATGGACACGATTTTTCATACTAATACAACAAATTAACTGAAGACTCCAACCACCTGGTTGTCCCAGTTAAAACCAAAAATCCAGTTTCTGAGCCAGTTTTTGATGCGCCCTTAGTGCCCGAAGCTAACGCCGAAACCGTCAATTCCTAATCTTACAAGCGAAATGATGAGACCACCGAGAAAATGCTAACGAAACAAAAAGAGAAATTCTAGTGAAATCTTTAAAGATATGAGTTTTTTCCGAAATTAGTTTCATGGATGCTTTGACTCTAAGCCCACAATTTGCTTCAAACTCTTAAAGCCTTAAAATCGAAATAAAGAAAGCTTAGGAGAAGGCTAGAACCCTCTTGGAACGAACATTGCTCGGACGGTCAGAACTTAACAATTTACCCGCAAAACTTTGGGGGTGACCCGGCAGATTTCCTTAATCAGTGTAAATTTACCCGGAATTGGATGAGTGCTTTAGAGCTTGCCGATCTTGGCGCAAGCATAAATCTCCATGCCATTTTCCGTGTGGAAAAGCTAACCTTCCAAACCTGACACTGACGGCATGAACACTAGAACTAGCGGACCGTTCGCTCTCCTGACCGACTTGTATTAATCTAAAGATGTCAACGGTAAAAGTTGGTAGTATTTCCAGTTTCCAGCCGACTTCGTGGAAGTAGAATTTGAACCAGACCCTCGAGTACCTCTAATTCACAAGGAGGTGTTTGCTTAAGACCAGTCAGCTTTGAATAGACCGTGTACGAAAGGTTGAATTAAACCCTTCGAGTATAGACAATGAGCCATGACTTACAATCTTGATCGAAACTATCGAGATACTCCGGTTAATTATAAATGATAAAAGACACGAACCGAACGACTTTGTTTTGAATTAGCATGTAGGAGTATTTCACAGGAAGTTCTAGGATTTTAGACGTGATGGGCGAGAGGAAAATACCACTCCCGGATATGAACCCGATATTTCAAATTCTTCTCCGACTCTCAGGAATCCTTTTTTCCGGGGATAGTGATTTTCACTCTAGAAGAAAGCTGGTGCTTTTCTTTGCTCTACGACGATCCCAACTTCACCGGAAGTTGATGAAATCCCTAATTATGACCCAGAGGGGGACATTCTTATTATCGAAAACTCCTTAATAGTGATTCTTCACCACCTCCGAACCAAGGAAATTATTTGCATGGAGAATCAAAGGAAACTTAAACAGTGTGAAGCTCAAAACCTGCAATCATCAATTGATGACCTCCCGAGTCGAACATAAGGACTTACTGGCCACATACTCGAATATGCATTTTTGGAAGACAACAACAAGTTGCCAGTCATAATTTCCAAAAATTTGAGTGTCGATGAAAAGACCGCTCTCATAAAGGTTCTAAAGTCCCGAAAGCGAGCAATCGCTTGGAAACTCTCTGACATAAAGGGTATTAACCCAGAATTTTGTTCTCATAAAATTCTAATGGATAAAGAGGACTTTGAACAGCGGTCCAACATCAAAGAAGGGGTTAATCAAAGATCCATGATTCAATTAAGAAAGAAGGTTGAAAAAATCCTTCTTGAAGCTGGATTAATCTACCCAATCACGGATATACCTTGGTGAGCCCAAAGCACTGTGTGGCCAAAGAAAGGAGGATGACCGTAGTGACCATGATTGAAAAATGAATTAGTACCAACTAGACTTGTAACGGGATGGAGAGTTTGTATTGATTATCGTAAGTTGAATGAAGCTACCCGAAAAGACCACTTCCCTTTTGCCGTTTATGGATCAAATGCTTGAGAGACTCGCAGGAAATGAATATATTGTTCCTCGACGATGGGTTTCTTCTCGGTTGACTTTCAAATACCAATCGATCTGAAAGATCAGGAAAAGACCACATTCCACTGCCATAACGGAACTTTTGCTTACCGCACATTGCATGCCTTTTGAGCCTTATCAATGCACCAAGCACGTTCCAGGTGTACGAAGGCTAACTTCCTGAGTATTATTGAAAAGACAATGGAAGTTTTATGGATGACTTTAGTTTCAGAAATTCTTTCTCACGTGCCTTTCCAATTTAGAAAAGATGCTTAAACGGTGTGAAGACACTAATTTGGCTCTAAATTGGAAAAAAGCCATTTTATGGTGAAAGAAGGCATCGTACTTGGACACAAAATTTCAAAGAAAGGAATAGAAGTCGACAAAGCCAAAATAGACGTCATTGCTAAGTTACGCTCAACCCAACTACTGTCAAGGGTATTAGGAGTTTTCTCAGACATGCAAGTTTTTACCATAGATTCATCAAGGACTTTTCAAAAATTTCTCGACCCATGACTCATCTCCTTGAGAAAAACACTCCTTTATCATTTTCTCTGAGATATGCATGTCAGCTTTATCAGACCTAAAAGAAGGAAGTTAACCAAAGCTTCTAATCTGATCGCCCCAACTGGACCAGCCCTTTGACTTATGTGGCTATGCAAGAGCGACTATGCCCATAGGTGCGGTTCTGGGGCAACAAATTGAGAAACACTTTAGGCCTATACATTATGCAAGCAAAACAATAACCGAGGCAGAATCGAACTACACCACAACGGAAAAGGAAATGTTAGCTGTGGTGTACGCATTCGAAAAATTCCGGTCATACCTCATCGTGAATAAAAGCATAGTGTATACGGACCATTCAGCCCTTAAGTACCTATTTGCTAAAAAAGATGCCAAGGCAAGATTGCTAAGATGGGTTCTCCTTCTTCAGGAATTCAATTTTAACGTAATTGATACGAAGGGAGCTGAGAACTACGCGGCCGATCATCTTTCCCGATTAGAAAACCCATATGAAAATGTTTTCAATCCAAGGGAAATAAACGAAAATTTTCCTCTCGAGACACTTAATATGGTGACTTCTCGTGGTGACCAAAGTAACCCCAATGTATGCCGATTATTGCAAATTACCACGCGGGAATTTCATGACAAAGGAATGTCAACATTAAAGCAAAAAAACAAATTATTCAAAGATGCAAACACTATTTTTAGGACTTACCCCTTTTCATTCAAATCTGTGCGGTATCCAGTGATCCATTTATGTGATGTTCGGTCAAAAAGCAATCGACAACCTCACACTTGCCATAATGGACCCACCGGGGGACATTACGGTGCCAACTACACCGCCAAAAAGGTTTTTGATTTAGGATTTTATTGGCCCACAATCTACAAAGATGCCCATGAGTTAGTCAAAAACTATGACTCATGCCAGCGTCAGGGAAAAATTTCACAACGTGATGAGATGCCACAAAATTCCATCCAAGTGTGTGAAATCTTTGATGTCTGGGGCATAGACTTCATGGGACCATTTCCGTCATCTAGAGGAAATAAGTACATACTCGTAGCCGTTGATTACCTATCCAAATGGGTTGAAGCCAAGGCGCTCCCCACTAACGATGCTAGAGTTGTAGTTAAGTTTTTGAAATCTCTTTTTGCCCGATTTGGTACACCGAGAGCTATTATAAGCGATCGAGGACCACCATTATCTGTAAAGACAAATTGCAAAAAGAAATGTCAATGGTGTCAAACATCGTCTTGCTACCAGTTGTTACCACCCAAACGAGTGTTCAAGTCTATTGTCGAATCATGGGTTAAAACGTATTTTAGAAAGGACGGTTGGAGAAAACCGTGCCTCGTGGTCCGATAGGCTTGATGACGCTCTATGGGCATTCTGTACCGCTTATAAGACACCAATTGGTTGCACCCCTTACAAGCTCGTGTATGGAAAGTCGTGTCATCTACCTATCGAATTAGAGCATAGAGCATATTGGGCATTAAAACATGCTAATTTCGATCTTAAAACCGCGGGAGATCACCGGAAGCTGCAACTTAATGAACTTAATGAGCTTCGTGATCAAGCATACGAGAATTCTTTGATTTATAAGGAGAGGACGAAGAAGCTTCACGACTCAAAGATCAAAAACCGCATTTTTAATGTTGGTGATCAAGTCTTGCTTTTCAACTCTCGTCTAAAGATATTCTCGGGGAAGCTTAAAACCTGATGGTCCGGCCCTTTCACTATAACCGAAGTTTTTCCATATGGCACTGCCAAATTATCTCACTCCGACGGATCAAACTTCAAAGTGAATTGCCACCGACTTAAGCACTACTTCGGAGGGGACACACCAACAATGGTTGTCCCGGATCTCCAGACTTTCCCTAAGGACGAATGAATTCAGGGATCGAGTCAAGCTATGTGACTCGGTTACCAAAAACAAAGCGCTTCGTGGGAGGCACCCCATGCTTATCCATTTTCTATTTTCTATCTTCTAATGTGTTGTGAGGAGGCTTGTACTCTTCCGATCTTTGTGTTTGTTGTTTGTTGTGATTGTTTGCAGGATGAACCCAAATTTTCTGAAGTCTCTCGTGTTCGGTGTTTTGTCCCAGTCCACTCGAGCTTCCTAGCTTTTGCTTGCCATTAGTTTGGGGAAATCCGATATCCTAAGGATTATTATCGACTAACATTTATCTTTTAGCACACTTGATAAACGGCTTAAGATTTTTGTATTACTTTCTTCATGTTTGAGTTATGCATTCGACCTTTTTGAGTTCTAGTATGGGGTTTTTAAGTCTTAGGCTAGGAAACATTGAGGACAATGCTTGATTTTAGTATGGGGTAGTATATCTTCGATATGATCTTGCCATTTTGTTCTCACGTACCCCGTTTTCCCACTAGAAATTTTCAAAAATATGAAAATTTTTAAAATTTTCAAAAATAAATAAGTGTTTTTGTCATAATTTTGACTTTCTTGCTGGGTAAAATAAGAGTAAATTCTGACTCGATCGAGCGTGTTGAGCTCTAGCTTGTTTCTTAACTTTTAGGCTAAGCGTTCGCGAAAATTCGCGAAGAACAAAAAAATGATAAAGTTAAGTATGAGTGGGATGCTAAACAAGGTTTATTTGGAAATCCTAAGAGCTCATGTATGTAATTTGTGGCTTTTTCTCCCATAAGCTCTTAACCGGAATAATAATACGTGTTGTTTATGGAGATTAAATTTAAATCAACAAATTTTTTTATAGCAAAATTTTTAGTCTTAGTTCAAATTTATACTTAAATTTTTCTAAAAGAAGTCTTCTCTATAAAAAAAATAATGATGAAGAATGAAATAATGAAAAATATAAAAATAGAATAATAATAAAAGCTGTGGGTTGATAAAAGTTTACTACCTCTTGCCGGCTCACAACCGATGTTGCAGCCTTCTAAAAGGTCGAGGGTTACAATTGCATAAATGTAATGTTTAATATTAAGTTTAAGTTAATAAATTGATTTCTTTTTGTTAAATTCAAATATGCTTATGAACTTTGACTATTCTATTTTATAAGCTATGAATATTCGGGAAACCTCAGAGTTTTTAAAACCTAAGGTTCGTGAGTCCCGATACTAGTCTCTGTGGGGTGTCAAAAGCCTGGTCACTTAGCCGCAAGG
>BQNB010008957.1:39776-66955 GCA_026074375.1 Tanacetum coccineum
TTTAGAGGTCGTTCTCTTGTATCTAGCGCTGTGTATTATGAAGTAGCACCCCATGTGGTATTCCGCTGCGTTGTATATTTTTGGGGGTGTTACAATCCATGAGAAGAATTATACAACACACGACCTAGAGTTGGGATCAGTAGTGTTTGCTCTTAAGAATTGAAGGCATTACTTGTACAGAACGAAGAGTGTCATCTATATAGATCATAAGAGTCTTCAACACATATTCAATCAGAAGGAGTTGAATATGCGTCAAAGGAGGTGGATTGAGTTATTCAGTGACTATGAGTGTGAGATTCGCTATCATCCAGGTAAGCCAAACGTAGTAGTTGATGCCTTAAGTAGGAAATAGATAGTGAAACCTAGACGTGTACGAGCAAAAGGAAAGAATATGAGAGCATGTACTTTATAGATCGCATATGGGTTCTGTTAGTGGGAGGTGTGAGAACCATAATCATGGACGAAGCTAATAAGACTAGGTACTATGTGCATCCGGGAGCGGATAAGATTTACCATGATCTTCGGGATATGTATTGGTGGCCAGGTATGAAAAGGGATATCGCTATATATGTTAGCAATGTTTAACTTGTTTGAAAGTGAAGGCTGAGCATCAAAGGCCTGCGGGGTTATTGCAAAAACGGGATACCCGAGTGAAAATGGGATAATATCACTATGGATTTTATTACGAAGTTACCTAGGTCGAAGAGTGGGCATAATACAAAATGGGTAATAGTCGATAGACTGACCAAGTCAACTTATTTTCTAGTAACGCGTGAGGATTATAGTATGGAGAAGTTGGCAAGGTTTTACATCGACGAGATTGTCACACGGAATGGAGTGCTCGTGTCGATTATTTTAGATCGAGATGGACGGTTTACATCACGTTTCTGGTAAACATTACACAAACCCTTAGGGATGCGATTGGATATGAGTACGGCTTATCATCCTCAAATGGATGGACAAAGTGAGCGTACAATTCAGACATTGGAGGATATGTTAAGAGCGTGTGTGATCGACTTTGGTGGTAGTTGGGATGTTCACCTACTGTTAGCTAAATTTTCTTATAATAATAGTTACCATTTGAGTATTCAATGTGCTCCGTTTAAAGCACTGTATAGAAGGAAATGTAGGTCGACCGTTTTGTAGGCTGAAATTAGAGAAAGTAGGTTGATTGGATCGGAATTGGTGCAAGAGACGACTCATGTGGTAGTCTTGATAAAGGAAAAGCTCAAAGCGGCGAGAGATTGTCAAAAGAGCTATGCAGATAATAGGCGCAAGCCACTACAGTTTGAGGTTGGGGATCAAGTGTTACTAAAGGTATCACCTTGGAAAGGCATGATACATTTTGGAAAGAAAGGTAAGTTGGCATCGAGGTATGTAGGACCATTTGAAATCCTTGAAAGGATTGGCCCTGTAGCTTATCGATTAAGATTGCCCGAGGAATTGAGTAGCGTGCACGACACATTTCATGAGTCGAATTTGAAGAAGTGTTTGGCGGATGCAAATCGGCATGTGCCACTAGACAAGATTAAGGTTGATAAAACCCTTCGTTTTGTTGAGGAACCCGTAGAAATTATGGATCGTGAGGTTAAGAGTTTGAAGCGTAGTAAGATTCTAATCGTTAAAGTTCATTGGAATTCAAAGCGTGGCCCTGAGTTCACGTGGTAATGTGAGGACCATATGAAAGCTAAGTATCCCCGATTGTTTGTTGACTGTGCTGTTGAACCTACTAGTTAAATTTCGCGACAAAATTTCCTTAAGGAGGGGATACTGTGACAACCGTGACTTGAGCAGGTTAATCAAACTATTAGAGTTGACTAAAGTATTTATATGTGATATAATTATGTAGTTATGTGATCTTATATGAGTATTTGATATCAATCCGTGATGCGTGTTCATCTATTAGTGATTGAGTTGTGGTTTTGGTAGCTATTTTTGTGAGTAGGATAATTGTAGTATAAGGTTAAGATAAATAGATGCATTTTTAAAATTGAACCAGACCTAGAAATATAAGTTAATTTAGGCACATGTCTTTCTAAATTTAGAAATATTTTTAATGAAATGAAATTTATAAATAGTAAGTTTAAAACTATTTTTTATTTAAAAGGTTTACTAAATTGATAAAGGGTTTTTATAAAAATAACAAAATAAAGGTAAATATACATTAACTAATATTTAATTAAAAAAAATTATATAAGGGATGTTCGTTCGGCCGGTTATTAGAAAAGAAAAAAAAGGAAAAGTAATTTGATTACAATTAGGAAACTAGGTATTATAAATACAAAATTAAGAAAACCCTAAATCACTTTTTTTCCTCCTTGTTCTTTTGTTTGGCCGAAACCCCACAGAAGAAGAAAAAAAATATTTTATTTTATCAAGAACCAAGGTGGTGATTCAAGTGTAATCGGGTGAAAGGTTTAGGTATGATTTTAATTAAGTTCTTGTTTAAATATTAAATCATGTTACCTTTAATATGGATAAATAAAAAGGTTTTTTTTATAATTTTCTGTTAAAATTAATAATATTAAAACCGGGTTATGGGTGTGGTTTGGAAACGATTTAGAGCATGTTAGTGGTAAACGGTTTAGATTAGAAAGCTTGATTTTAAATGTTAGGGCTTTTAACAAATTTAAGTCATGTTAATCGAAATTGAAATATCTCATTGATAAAAAACAAGTTTTGTTATAAAATCTTATGCCTAAATTAAAGTTCAGAGAGTCTAGTTTTCAAAAAGTCTAGCCACGAAAGGTTTTGAGGTGGGGAAGTTAGTCAAATAACTTTTACAAGAAAAGTTGTCGAAACAGTAAATTCGGGTCAGATTTGGGTCTGATTTCGTGGAGTAAAACCCCAACTTAGAAGTTGAATCAAGGCTTGAAAAAAAATCAAAGATCATATTTTATGTGTCTATTAACTCCAGCTAAAAGCACACATCCTAAAACATTGTCTAAGTATTTTTAGAAAAATCAAACTTTTTGTGTGCATTCAGATCCGAATTTGAGTACTTTGTGATGTTGAATTTTTATAAACTAGTTAGAATTAATATTTTTTTTAAATCTCAGTAGTTCATAACCCATTGGGAAGGTAAGGAATGAAGTAGGGAAAAGCAATTTGATGATTTAGTATATTATTTGTAGTCATGAAGTGACTACAAAATTCTGTCGAAAAGCTGGAAAACTTGGATAAATAAATTAAGGGTATTAGGGTATAAGTAAGATATGGGAAGTGTGGTAAAGGGTTTATAATCATAATATGAACATAGAAGTCCATTAATTTATTGTTACATCTTCTTGGGCATTTAGTCTAATTGCGTGTAACACGTGTTTTATTTATGTTTATTTGATTTCAAGGAATTCATGTAGTAGCTGTGCATCAAGTGAGTTTCATAGTCCTATTTTTCTGTTTTTCTTAGGATGGAAATGATGTAAATGTTTTTGAAATGTTTCATTGCTGTGATTATGTGTTTTAATTGCGTATGGACATTACATGACTATTATGACTATCTGTTACATGTTAGTAAGGAATGGGATCGGATGAGTACGCCTACTTAGTGTAATTGTGATATTGATTTGGGATCACATGAGTACGCCTACTCAGTGTTTGTTATGGTACCTTGGGATCGGATGGGTACGCCTACCTAGTGTGTGAATATGTTTGTGTGGTACATTATAGGTGAGCGTAGTTGCTAACAGTGCCAGCTATTCTATGCCCGAATGTGAATTTAAGTATGTGAAATATGTTGATTGGATTATGTTGCATGCTTGCGTAGGTTCATGATAGTTCATTCTATATTGTTTTGATAATCATAGTGGAAGCGAGTAATATTACATGTCTAAAACCTATGACTCTCACCAACATTATTGTTGACGTTTTAAGCATCATTTTTAGGTGAACATCTTGAGGAAAGTGAAGTTAGGAAGCTTGGCTAGTGAGACCGTAGGCTTGCATGCGAAGTTTACCTCCTAGTTTTCTTTTTGCACCTTATTTGGATTGATACTTTGAATGTTTTAGGTTTTGGAATATTTTGTTTATGTCTTTGTATTAGAGTGACTCTTTTACCTCAATACAAGACCCCTTTTTCTTGTGTTTGGTATTGTCATGACACTTTGTGTCCATTTTCGTTTTGTTTAATTCATTTTAATTCTCTCTATTGTTGACACCATTGTGTTGTGATGATACCCATGACGTTACGCCTCGTGTTTCTGCCTTGGCGGGGTGTGACATTCAAGACACAAGGTAAACTAGAAATTTATTCATAATCATCCAAACAACAATCCCTTAAAAGGAATTAGTCTAATTCGTAACAAATCTCTCGAAAACCCTAATTGTCAAATTAGGGTTCATAATAAAAAATTTGTGTTTAAGTCTAATTATTATGGGGGGTTTTGTTCGTCTAGATTTATAGAACATGTGTGTGAAACAGTTTTGTATAACTCAATCACATTTGTGAGATTCAATGATTTTTTTGAAGAAATTTGCGCAAAATTTGAATTAGAGCTTAAATGGTTATGGGTTTGTGATAATGAGTTGTATTTAATGTTTGTAAACGTATTAGAACAACTTCTTGTCTTGCTAAAAACCCATAGGGACTATCTTTGATTTTTCATAGGTTATTGGGGTTAGAATTGCGCTCAAAGGTGTTTGGATATGTGGGTAAGAGTATATATGGTTTATGTGGTTAAAACTCCTCAAGTATGCTTAAAATAGTCTCTTTGCTTTCTTATTTGACAACAATGTGTGTTGATTATTGAAATATGCTCGAATATGCCCTAAATGATACTAGAGTGGTTCTTTGTTGTTAATATGGAATGGTAGATGTTAAATATGTGATAAAAATGCTTAGGTTTCATGTCGGTTTGCTCAACTTTGTCTAAGAAAATTTATAAGTTTGCAAAAGTTAATGAACTCTGTGGTTTATGTAAATTGTTCTTGACTGCGGTTCGTGTGATTTGTTCTTGACTGCGGTTTGTGTAAGTAGACTTGGCTGCTGTTTGTATAATTAGACTTGGCTGTGATTTGTGTAACTAGTTTTGGCTGCGGTTTGTGTAATTGCTCTAGGCTGTGGTTTGTGTAAAATACCTTGGCTGCGGTTTGTGTCAATTACATTGTCTGCGGTTTGTGTACTTAGGCTTGACTGGGATTTGTGTACTTAGGCCTGACTGCGGTTTGTGTCAAACAGGTTTAACAAGTAACTGCAGTTTGTTACATTTTATGAACAAAAACTCTGCCAAAATTTTGTACAAATCCTAAGATTAAGACAATCATTACAGATAATTAATTTACATATTTGACTATGGACTACAATTAGACCATTTGACTTTGGTTGATTTTGACTAAAATTGGGGACTTTTACTAGTTGGATAATTTTTAATCATTGACCTTAGTTAATTGTTTCAAATTGTATAACAAATTGGACTTAATCACTTGAAACTTAAAACACAAAGTCACTTAAAACTAATCATAATAACAAGAATAGTTAGTCTAATCAATACAATATATATTTTCATATATATAAACTGTATTAGATAACTCTTAAGCAGAATCATGAAGCAAGATAAAGCTCAACAAACCGCTCGTGATGAAAAGTTTGTCCCTTTAGATGACAGAGTTAAAATTGGCAAAAGCAATCTCAGAATGGATCCTTCTGTTACTCAAAGGGAGGAAACATATCAAGCCGTCTTAGATATCATCGAGAATGCTCCCTGCTACAACGCATTCATCATCTCTGCTGATGTACCCGAAATATACATGCAGCAGTTTTGGCTCATGATCAAAAAGGTCAAGAGATCTTCTTTTTATCAGTTTGATATTGACAACAAGACATGTCAGATTGATGTTGAACTGTTTAGAGAGATTCTAGATATATGCCCAAGAGTTTAGAATCTGGAATTTGATGTGCCTCCATCTTCTGATTCTCTTCTAGAATTTCTTTGGGATCTTTGCTACAAGGGTCAATTAAAACACATTTCTAAAATGTATGTTTATCAGATGCATCAACCTTGGAGAATCTTTGGAGCTATCATCAACAGATGTTTATCGGGGAAGACGTTGAGCAATGACAGACTCCGACCATCAAGAATTAGAATTCTGTAGGGCATTTACCACAAGGTAAAGGTTGATTATGCTGCTTTAATCTGGGAAAATCTTCAATATCAAATTGACTATCGGCAGTCAAAGGTCAGAAGACGTGAGATCATGGCCTATCCTAGGTTCACTAAAGCCATCATTCACCATTTCATGACAAAACACAAATCAATTTTCACAAGACAAGGTTTTCCTTATCACAGTTGATAATGATGAGGTGTTGGATAGACTGAAGTTCATCAATAAACGAGACATTTACCAAGTATATGGAAAACCTATTCAAGTTATTTTAGCCGGAGAAATCATGATTGAAGAGAATCTTTTCTTTCCACTATAAGTGCGAAATCCTCTTTTGAAACTCGCCTTCATGCCTTGGATGACTGTCCTTATACCAATTGCTCTTCCAAAATGGATGTCATTTTGACAATATCTTTGAAAGTCTTTTCTTTGTATTCAGATATGTGGATAACTAATGAAATCAAGAAATCTGAAGCATACAAGATGTACTTCAAATATTTCACTTGCTTAATCTATCCAAAGAAGGGAAGAGGTGGGGGAGCACAAGGAATTAAGGCAACTGATGCTCCAAAGCAGACAAACTTTGTTCGTAAGAAGACAACTGATGCCTCCAAGAAGAAACTACCAAAGAGGAAATCAGTACTTCATGATGAATCAAATGAATCAGAAGGAGAACCAGAAAACAGGAGAACTGGCAGAAAGAAAAGGACACCCAGGGCTCTTTTCATTCAAGAACCTCTAAGTGTCCATGTAAAGAAAACACAAAAGTCATCTGGAAAGTTTAAAGGAATTAAATGGCTATCTAATGCAACACAGCTTGAAATTGACACTCAAAAATCAATCAAGGCCAGCAAACGTGAAAGCAAATTCCAACATCAATCTGGTTGCTTAAGTGAAGGAGTTGGTCTTAGACCAGAGGTTCCAGATGAGCCAATAAGGGATTATGCAGACTCAGATGAAGGAGCTGGTACTTCACCAAAGGTTTCGGATGAGTCAAAAGACAAAAGTAAGGCTCAAGATGATCTTGAAGATTAGGGTTCCATTGACGATGAGACATTTCTGTTCGATGACAAAGAAGAGAAACTAGAAGACATATTGTGGTTATCCACTTATGATGATGGATCAGAGAATGATGATGAAGAAGATTATAAGAGTATTGATATTGAAATGACTGATGATGAAAGGACGGACACTGATGTTGAAGATCAGGTAAAAGGTGTAGCAAAAATGATTATTGTCGAAGAAGCAAAAGAGGAAAATACTAAAAGAATTGGAGAACAAAAGGATGATGAAGAGCTCAAGGTTAATGAAGAGCAAAAAGGAGATGATCAAGATGGAGATGTACAAGTAATGGTTCCTGTTTCAACAACATAAAAAGAGACGCCAATCTACTTCAATCCACCTCCAGTCATTCTGTCTCTTCCAACTTTAGTAATCAATTTATTAATTCTTCTAATGTATCTCTTATCGATACTATTCTATAAAATGTTGATGTAGAAATCAATTCCTGTTGGATATTCAAATCCAATAAGATGTACCTAATATTCAGCAAGAACCATTTCATGCTGTCAAAGTGTTTGTCATTCCCAAAGCAACACAAGTTCTACCAACTACACCATTGGCACCTCCACTACCAGCTACAAAAATTCTATCTACTTAAGTTTCCAACTCTGAAGCAGTTAAATCTGTTTTCTAAAGATTTACTGAATTGGAAAAAGTTGTCAAGGAACTCAAACAAGCTGATCATTCTACAGTTATTCTTGCTTCAATCAAATCACAAGTACCATCAGTGGTCAAGGACTATCTTGGATCGAGTCTCCCAGATGCATCTCAGAAGGTACTTCAGTCACACACTAAAGAACTTAAAAATGAACTTTTTGAGAAGAGGGACTACAAGGATGTCATTGAAGAGTTAGTTCAAGCTCATGTTATCAATAAAGTCAAGAACTTTCTGCCAAAGTTTCTACCACAAGCAGTAAACGAAGCACTTGAGAAGACTCTACTCATTGTAGGTCAATCTTCCTCCCAAGGTTAATCTGCTATTCAAGCAGTTGAGTCTCTTTTTGAGTATGAACTAAAGAAAATACTCTATGAAAAGATGCATAATAGCCAATCTAACCTGACTAATGTCACACATCAAGAGCTATTTAATGCACTAACATGGTCAATGTTACTTGATGAAACCAATATGGGAAAAGGTGACAAACCTAATTCAGTTCCCAAGAAAAGAAACCGAGGAGATAATCACGATGAAGACCCTTCAGCTGGATCAAACCATGGTAAGAAGACAAAGTAGAGACGATTCAATGAGTCTGAATCATCCAAGAAGACACCCACCTCCAAAGAATCATCTAAAGGTAAAACTCTGGCTAAAACCTCTAAATCTGGCAAATCTGTGACTGCAAAAGAACTAGTTGAAGAACCAGTTTTTGAGAAGGCCTTAAATGATGTTGAACAAACCTTTGATGATAAGATAGATACTGCTGATGAAACATAAGCACGTGTTGTTCCCCAAGATTCTGAAGAAGGATTGGTTTAAAGATTCTCCAAAACCTGAAGTACTTGACCCAGACTGGAATACAGTTAAAATCATTGATGATGCTTCAGAACAGTCGTGGTTTAATGAGATGGTACAAGCCGAGAAGCCTCCACTCACGTTTGATGAATTGATGAGTACTCCCATTGATTTTTCTGTGTTTATCATGAATCGTCTCAAATTAAACAAGATCACAAGAGAAGTTCTAGTAGGTCCAGTGTTCAATCTACTCAAAGGTACTTGCGAAAGCTGTGTTGAATTAGAATACAATATGGAGGAATGCTTTCGTGCTTTAACAGATCAACTCGACTGGGCAAACCCTGAAGGCCACAAACGTTCATTTGACATGAGCCAGCCTCTACCCCTGCAAGATAAAGACGGTCGACTTGTAGTTCCTGTCGAATTCTTCTTTAATAATGATCTTGAATACTTGAAAGCAGGAAATAAAGAAAGAAGTACTCCTCTTCAATTACTAAGACACTAGATGCAAGCTATACTATGAAAGGCATTTAAGACATGATTCCAACTCTATGGAGTCCGGTCATACTTGCTTATGACAAAGATGCTGCTCTTGGAATATCTCACTGAGGACCATAACGTCAACAGTTTTACAGAGATATGATCAACACGATTTCCAAACATAAAGTCTTCTCAACTATGAGAATTCTGATTGTTGTTAGCATTCAGGTGGAAAAGAGATATGGGTATGGCTACTTAAAGAAGGCGAGCTAATTAGAAACTTTACAAGTTCAAAGAAGGTGACTTTTTGGACTTACACCTTAATGACATTGAAGACATGATGTTACTAATTGCTCAAAACAAGCTCTTCAACCTAGACGGTGGTGTGATTGTGGACTTTGTCACTGCTCTCAAAATGTTCACTCAAGGAATCATTGTTAAGAACATGGTTGAAGACGTGCAGCTAGGTGTTGAAAGTCACCAAAGAAAGCTCAAATTAACCAAGCCTCAACGTGCATGTTAGCATATCTTAGTTAAAGAACCATACACTCCAAACTATGACCCACCGGGGTTCATTTATAAAGACAAGAGCAAGAAGAAAAGGCTGATGCGTCTCAATGAGATCCACAAGTTTTGTGACGAGACTCTCCAATCAGTTCGTAAAATTATTCGTGAAAGGCTACTGAACTTCAAGTTTGGGTACAACAAAGCCATGCCTTAGAGGGAATGGAAAGAAAATGATAACAGACGCACAAGCATCATGGTGAACAAGATTGATGATTTGCTGCTCAAGAGAAGAATTCTAAGGAGTTTAGAAGTGTTGGTTGGTGGCAGAAAAACTGAGACGGACAAACAACTGCTGCAAAGGATAGTATGACTAGGTCATACTTGGTTTAAACATGCCAGGTCCTGTCTCATATCTTATCTTGTATAATATATAAATATGTAGTGTACAGAAATAAGAATATATGTTTTAAGTACAATTTTTCATAAATTTTTCATTAAATTCAAAATCTTTAAAAATATGTACTTAACATTATATCCTTCCTTCAACAATTGAGGGGGAGAAACAATATGTTCCAAATAAGCTTGATAATTAGTAATATCTCTACCCTGCACAGTCTTAATCAATTGATATCCTAAATATCAAAAGATTTTGACATTTTGGATACGGGGAGAAATGTGATTAAAAACTATGCAACGTGATATAAAAGGACTTGGGTGCTAGCTTCTCCCTTGTATGTGCAAAAGGCTTTTGATAATCAATGCACATATGCAGGGGGGGCATTTTCAAAAGATGAAAACATCAAGGTACAAAAGCTTTGATTTATATCACAAGTACCTTGATTAGTTTTTTCTCAAATGGTTTTATTGGCAAGAATGGAGATACCTAAAAGATTGACCATGTATTTAGTTTTATGGAGTTATAAAGTGGTTAAGATTAGGTATCTGTTTCATGATCCAGCCAGAACCGAATAGATCTACCTAGGGACATTCCATTAGATAGTATAGAAGTCCTTAGGTATGATACAAAAGGAGTAAAAGTGAGAATGGGGAATAATGTGGACTAAGACAGATCTAACACTGGAATAAACCCATCAAGGTGTTAGTGATGAAGTCTTGGTAAGCATTGAAGGATTTGAAGAATGAAAAAGAAATGTACAGATAAAGGGTGAAAAGAAAAAAGCCCTCCTTACACTTAGGCAGAAACCGAGTCAATACATATGCTATCAGAAACACTTAGCCACCTTACACTTAAGAGCAGAAACCTGAGTCAAGACATAAGGCTAACAGACACAACATAACGCAGTTTCTAGATTGAAAGAAAGACAACAATGACCCCCAGTGATGCAATTGCCAACCCCCTCCCCTATCCCCCCATAATCACTTAAATAAAATTATAGTCAGTTGATAATCTACACGGAGACTAAACACTTGTAACTATCAACTTTCTCACGTCTGTGATTAGTGTGGTATAAAAAATAGACAGGCAGTGACAACCCAGCCTCTGATTTCTAAAATCAAAGTGCACTATTAAGTCTAGACCCATAAGCGATCATCCATAAATCTTACTAGGACACTATCTACAATTCACTTATTCTTCACACACTGTGAAAATGAGTAAAATATCAAGAGTCCTAAGCATTATCCTCGTGATCTTACCAGAACATCAGAGTGATACTTAAGTACTCACAATTATAATGGAAATCCTTCCAGAGCCAACATCAAAGAAGCTCTATGGTAGGTGACTTATGAGATCCTATATGGATCAAATTCGTAACACTGGATATCGATTCAGTCCAGATTATGAATTGATAATTTAATCGATAAGATAGTAACTAACCGATTCACTCTTATCGTGTTGCCTGCTTTGAGACATTCCAGTAAAGAGAACAAGAAAGTAAGGTGATTCAGATGCTCACACATTAGAAGATTCGATGCTTATGCTGGAAATCCTATCAAGGAGATTCTTCCTAATATGAATCTACCTAATCACATGTCGGTCCTCACAGACCCGGAAGTTAATCCAACCAAACCTGGGCTAATGGCAAAGCCATATTCGTCCACATACTTTATTGCTAACTGTTTTATTAAAGGTTCATGTAAAGATGGAGAAGGAGATTCTTTGTTCTAGGAAAGTCAAGTTCATAACTGCATGCTCATACTCGATAAACAAATATAGAGATATAATAAAAGCTTAAGTACATGCTACTCAAGTCTTTCGCTAGACCGATACTCAAAAAGATCTTCCTTGAAGTCATTATGTGTTCAAGATGAAGCAATCCAAGGGAAATTACACAATTGCTTTCAAGACAAAAGAAAAGTATGAGCATGTCGGTCTAAAAGTCACCAAGTTCACAAGATTACAAGATTCATGGTATGTGTTTAATTACACATACCTTTGACCATTAAAAATGAGCTAAAATGACCAAAAACGTACCAAATATACTTTGTATTTGTATGTTTGCATTTATATTGTGCAGGAAACGGATATCCGACAAAAGGACAAAAAATCAAGCCAAAAACGACAAAACCGAGCACGGAATGGAAAAGCGTGGAAAAGCCAAAGTCAAGTCAAAGCCAATAAAGTCAAAGTCAACAGGATCAACAGAAAAAAGTCAAAGTCAACCCCGAGGTGTGAAAGTGGAACAAGCATCGAAAACCGAACCCGAAAACATAATTGCCAAAAAGTGGGCCCACCCGTACCCACCTTGTGGGCCCGGGTCAGCCCAATTACTTATAACCCATTAAATAAACCAATAAAGCCACAAGCCCAAAATCTCTTTATTTATTACCCTACAAATGTTGGCCTCGCAAACCTGTTTTTTAAGAGCCCTATTCCTTATAAAAAGACGCATTTTCAACACTTAACAGCCCTAAGCTATGACTGTTAAGTTTGTTACACCACAAGGACTTAACATGAAAGAAAACAATACACTATGGAGGGCTATTGTTGCCAACATCCCTAAACTTTCACCCCACCAAGGACTGAAACTGCAAAGCAACATATATGAATGTGGGACTAGTCTTGAAAACTTTACAAACTTCACATCTGAGTCATTTTTAAAACAGCTAACACTGTTTATCCCCTTCCCCTCTTTCCCGCCAAAACCTTCCCCCCACTTTCCTGTCACTCTCACACCTCGTATACTGTTCAAAAACATCACCACCATCTATCCCCACACCCACATGGCCAAAGTACAAGCTGGCAATCCTTTCACACCCCATTGGACAAGGAAAATACACGGCTTTGATTATTTTGCTTTGGGACCAAGAAAAATGAAGGGCCAAGATGGATTAGGGCTTCATCTCATACAAAAAAAACACATGTTCTCAGACCTCTCAGCAAACTAGCACATCCAGAAGAGGACAAAGACCAAGAAAGTCAAAACCCTAGACGATTCTATAAATAAGCTCATTTGTAAGCCCTTTGAGGCAGTCAGGAGTTATCTTAGTTTTTAGTTAACCTAGTTCTAACTTTTTACTTTTTTGTAATCTGTTTTATGTTAAATGAAATTATAAGTTTTTCCAATTCCAGTTTTCAAATGTTTAGGTTTATTCATGTTTTAAAAAAAGCTACCAAAAGCTCTCAGATAAGCTCTCATTTAGTTCTTTAATAACCTATTTTAACTAAAAAGTCTAAAGTTTAAAAAGTGTTAAGAAAATCCAAAAAGAAATTACCCCCCAATTACCTAAGCTTTTTGGAAGATAAGCAAACCATGGATGTGCTTATAAACCATACCAGCTTGTTTTATACAAGTAGGAGCTTGTAGACTATTTTTGTTTACCCTGTTAAAGCAAGGGTGTGGTAAGTCTCATTTTTCAGTTTTGCTTATTCCAGTGCTTATAATTGGTTGCTTTGTGCTTATAAGTGCTCATAAGTGTTTGCTTTATAACTGTTTTTCAAAAACTTTGGTTAAACTTTTCAAAACTAGTGTAAAAATTTGATCATAATACTTTAAGGAGTGTTTGGGTCAACACTTGAAAATGGGTCATTTTGTGTCTAAAAGCCATTTGGCTCTTTGAGCCAAATTTGGCAATCATTTTTAAGTATGTTTTAACCTGTTTGTCCAAGTTTTTAAGTCTAAAAATTGTTTTTTGAGTTTTTCTTAAAGCTTTTTCTAAACTGTTGTTCAAAGCAGTTTCAAATTGCTTATTGATAAGCTTATTTAAACCAAGTTTTTCTTAGTGATATTTTTATGTTATTGAGAGTCAAATGCAGTAGTAATGAGTATCTTTTGTTTCTTTAGTCTTTGTTAAAATCTGTCAACCTTCTAAGTCATAATTTTTGTTTTCAAAAGCCTTTTTTTTATTTTTTATTTTCAGTTATTAAAAGTTGTTCTTAGTTTTCAAGAAATTGAGCATAAGCTCATTTGAAGGTAGTTTCTATCTGCTTTGAACCATTTTTCAATTTGGACTTAAGATTGTAGCTTATTTATAAGCTCAAAATGGCCCTTTTGAAACTGTTAAAACCTCAAAGCTCCCCTGATGCAAAACCCTTCCTTTCAGCCCTTTTTATTTAGCTTTTTTTTAGTTAAGATTAGTTGAGATTTTTAGATTTTTAGGAAGCTCATAGGCTGAGCTACAAGACCCTATAAGCCATAAGCCTTACGCCCTCTCTTTAGTGCTTAATTTTAAGCCTAAAGTACCCTTATTGACTGTTTGGTATGCAGGATAGGGCTTATAGCTTATTTTAGTTTTATGGCCTTTCTGTCTATGTCTTTTAGCTTATTTTGATTGCATCAGCCTATTAGATTAGTAATTCACTCACTTAAGTTGCTTGAATCTTTATCCTTTTTGCTAATTTAAGCTAGCACCATCAAGATTTGTATAAATCTAGAACTTCTACGCTTAATTGTTAGTAGTTGACAGCTTATTTTAAGGCTTATCATGCTTTTCTTAGCTCAAAGCTGTTCCTAATTGATCATTGTGCTTGTGCATTGTTCTGAGTCTGCTTATTTGCATCCTGCATTTGCTTATCTGTTCATATAAGCCAAAAAGATTAAGCATTTTATGCCTTTTGTCTCTTTAAGCAATCTATCAACTTTCTAACCAAGTTTCCAGCTTATTAAGTCCTTTTCATTTTCTTTCTTAAAGTTGCTTATTTGTAGTCTTTTCAAAAAATTGTAAAAAAAAGGAATAAAAGCGTTGGGATTAGAGGAGACCCCGAGTGAGCAAGACTCGAACTCGGGACCTCTCCCAAATCAACCAACACTTTTATAACAACACCTCTACCGCTGTGCTACAATAGCTCATCCGGTAGAGGTTTGTTAAATGAAATATATAAAGCCCATTTAGCCCTATAAGCCCACAGCCACATTTAGCTTATTAACAGCTTATTAATAAGCTGTTTTTCTAACTTTAAATTTTTCTTAGGATCTTTGTAGTGTAACTTATTTTCCCTAATTTTTTCATAATTTTTCATAATCGTTTACTATTTTTAATCATTTATTTTTATTAAAACTGTTTTTTAATTATAATAAATTAAATAAAAATCAAAAAAATATTTTTCTTTTTTAGAAAAATTTATTTTATCAATATTCACTTAGGAAAAATAGAAAATCTTTCGTAGGGTCGTTTTTGCAAAATCTTACTTTTTAAAGAACGGGATTTAGCCCCGTTTTTGTTTTTATTTATTTTAAAGCTCGTTTTAACTCCGTTTTTAGTATAGTCTTTTTCATTCTTCATTATTAGTCACCTAGAGTAGATTAGAAGTAAAAATTTCTTTGTAGAGTTAATTTTCAATATTTTAGGTTTTTGACCTCTTGTTCGGGATTCCTGCTCTCGTTTTTTAGTTTAATCTCTTAATTTTTAGGTTTTTCTCAATCGTTTTTGCTTATTATTCATTAATTTAGCTTTCTAAACTCCCAAATCATTAATCTCATTCAAACTCTAATTTTCCGACTGTACCGATTTTCAAGCACAGCCTCGTTGGGGATAAACGACCCGGGAATATTCTATACTACTTCTCGGTTTCATTGATTATTTTAAGATTTACTTACTATATGTATTTATATAATTATTTATTATATTTATATATATAAGTAAAAGAATTTTAAGTAATCAAACACTATGCTCTATGGGAAGTCATAGAGTTTGGTGACTCCTATAAAGTTCCTCTAGAAGAGACTGCCAAAGATAAAAGTTTATCAGGTGAAGTTTCTGGGTCAACAAAGAAGAAGGGAAGAACTGTGGCTATAACTGCGGAAGACATGCAGAAACGGAGAAATGATGTTAATTTTCCCATTTGTGAATATTTTCTTTTAATTATTAAAAATATAAAACACAAAAATAGTTTTTATTTTCTTTTATTAGTATTAGAATATAAAAAAATCAAAAATATAAAAACATTATCCTTAATTATCAATAAAAAACACCATCAAAATAATGCTTTCAACTGAAGCATTATCATAATAAGTTCCCGAACAAAAGATTTAAAACTTGTCTTTGTGTCACTTATGAAATACGGCTCACCTTTAATTGATAAACAAACTATAAAAGGGGTATAAGGAGGGTTGTTCCGAGGAACTACGACCACAAAGGAGAAGGTTTTTAATAGCTTTGCGCTTTCCCACTCCTCCGCTCCTTTGTGCGTTTTTCTTTTAAAGAGCTACCGTGAAACAAGTTGATTATTGGTTTAAGTTGTCTTATCTCATTTTGTCCGTTAATAAAATATGTTGCTTAAAAAACTCGAAAAGCCAAAAATAATCTTCTTTTTCTTCTTATCCATTTAATTCTTTTCTTAACCCTCAATTGTTTAATTCTTATGGCGTCACTCGATCGTCGTTTGAATCCCCTTTACGCGATTAAAGAGTGTTCGTCCTGTGGGATCTTTGACACACTAAAGACTGTGGATTTCAAAGGGAGTCTTGAAGACAAGATTCTTGTTCCATTACCCGACTTGTCTCAACGACCCTTTAAAATTGAAAAAATTTATCTCGATTGTGGAGACCCGGTTCATGGTCTATATTACCGACAATGTGCTCTAATACGAAAGACATTAGAGGAAGTTTTTCAAGACTTCCAAGACACTTCCAAGTCATCCAATGACAGTACTAACTTTGTTTATCAAGAGCCATTCATTGTCAAATAAGGCCCCGGTGTAAATTCTTCACAAAGTCTCCACAAATTAACCACACTTGTTGTACGAGTAGTTGGTGATTCGTTAGACGATATCTTCTGTCAACGATGTACTTGTAAGTCTTGCGGGAAAGGTGCTCATATTGGTTATAATTGTCCACCGCAAATTCCGATTATCTCTAAATCGAAACCATGCAACAATCAAACCGTTAATGAGTTCCCACAGACTTTGCCAAGTGTTCAACCGACATCTTGTACCGGAGATGAGAATTCATTCACTTATGATTCTAAACCTAACTTTGTTGATGATTCTCCTAACGTTTTCAACCCACCTCCACAACCTCCTATGTACTCTTGTGAATTTTGCGGGAACGATGCTCATTATGGTCACTATTGTACACCTCAAGTTCCGTTTATCTATCCGAAACCGGGTTACAATCAAAACTTTAATTTTCCATAAAATTTCCATGGTTTTCCACAACAATATTCTTGTTGTGAAGATTGTGGGGGTCCTCATGAAACTTACCAATGTCAACCAATGAATGAAGACTACTATCATAAGCAAAATTCTTGCTATGATTATAATTCTTTTGGATTTGACCAATTTCAACCCCCGCAATATACCGTCAATCATCCAATCTCCAATGTTCAAAATAGCCTTTTCAATGCTCAAAATGAGTTTCTCAATTCTCAAAACAAGCTTATGGAGCAAATGACATCCCTATGTGATATGGTTGGTCAAATTATGCAAAAGAAGGAAGAAGAAAGGCGAATTGCGGAAGAGCAAGCGGCTAAAGATCGATATTGGAAGATTCCCATTTGCTATGATGATGACGATGACTATACCATTGCAATCACACCCGTCTTACAAACCAAGGAGCCCGTTAACTCTCTAAGTATGGGGGATGAGCATCTTGACACTATTCCGGCAATGGAATCGAACGAAGTAATAAAGTCTGGTGTTGAGAACCTTGTCCCAATCCCAAGTGAGTCTGAGGGTATTCCTGACAGCGTGTGTGATGTGCCTCTTTGTAACAATCCTACCCCTCTTGAAGCTTTCAAAGATCACTTTCTGAGATTGTCGTCGATTCCAACAATGATTCTTCTTTGAGTGATGACGATTCTTATGAGACATTGAGTATATCGATGCATCACCTCCCGATGCTGAGATCGTCAGCTTAGAGTGGTGGAGATTGTTATCCCGAAAGTTGGAGGATTGATACCGATTTATTTTTCTAACAATCAAGAACGATATCCTTCGTTGAAAAATTGTTGAATGTCAATCTTCTTATTGCTTAACATCGAGCATAAAAGATTATCCGCTTCCATCTTCCGATGTTATGACCAAGTCTTCCTCCACATCTCTTAAACCTTTTCTGGAGGAGACTAACACCTTTGATAATTCTTCACCCGAATCTGAAACTTTCTGCTTTGATTTGGAAAAGAATAGTAGTGGCAGTACCACTACCCGTTCTGATTATTCTCTTCCGGATTATGAAGCTTTCTATTCTGATGACGATCATATTAAAGAAAAGAGTAGTGGCAGTACCACTACTCATGCTGATTTTTCTCAATATGATTCGTTCATCTTTGATCTTTCGATCAATCCATTTCCTCCTACCGATAGGAGTGATTTTTATCATGAGGAGTTCGCCGATGAACTCGCTCACATCATATCTCTACCGGAGTATGATCATTTCTGCTTTAAGAATGAGCCAGAGATGGGTGATTTCACTATGGACGTGTGAAGGATATTTCCCCCCCCACCAACAAGAGAAACCAAGGTTATGTGCCTATGTTTTAACCACCCATTCCCACCCTTAATCTGGGGGGAATATCATACTTTAAGTACCCTCTTCGCTTATATTGTATGGATCTTTCTTCCATTTCTCACGTATCCAGTTGCTCCTCCATATCTTCTCTCCTGTGGGAATGAAGATACCATTTTTGACCCCGGCATCTCCATTTATCATTCTTTTATGCCGGGTGTATCTCATCGGAGTGGAACTTTCATGAAATTCAATGTTTATCCAAACCACTTGAATGAAAGTCCGATGGAGATTTTATCTTCCACTTGCTCCCCCATGGACCAATGAATTCGGGGTCGAGTCGAGCTTGTGACTCGGTTAACAAAAACAAGGCGCTTCGTGGGTGGCAACCCATGCTTATCCATTCTATCTTCTTTCTTATTGCTAATAAGTGTTATGTGTTGTGATGAGGCTCGCCTCTACCTTTTTCGTGTTTTGTGTTTTGTCCAGGATTGCCCGGATTTTTTTAAGCCTCTCGTGCTCGCGGTTTTTGTCCTTCGATCACAAGAGCTTCAAATCCTCAGCTTCATTTGGGAATCTGATATCCTAATCTTATCGACTAACGTTTATCTTTAGCATAATTCATAAACGGCTTAGGATTTGCGTAGAGACCCTTCGTAAAACATTGAGGACAATGTTTCATTCTAGTATGGGGGGATCTTCGATTTGATTGTGCTTGCAGTCGTTGTTTTCACGTAAGCCCATTTTTACCACCAAAATTTATTAAAAAAATTATTTTAAAAAAATTTCAAAAATAAAATAAGTGTTTTGTCACAATTTTGACTTTCCTGCTGGGTAGAATAAGAATAAATTTTGACTCAATCGAGTGTGTTGAGCTCTAGCTTGTTCCTTAACTTTTAGACTAAGCGTTCGCAATTCTTCGCGAAGAACGAAAAATGATAGTGTTAAGTATGAGTTGGATGCTAAACAAGGATTATTTGGAAATCTTAAGAGCTCATATGTGTAATTTGTCGCTTTTTCCTCCCATAAGCTCTGAACCTGATTAATATACGTGCTACTTTTGGAGATTAAACTTAAATCAATAATTTTTATGTAGTATATAGCAAAAACTTTAGCCTTAGTTTAAATTTATACTTAAATTTTTCAAAAAGAAGTCTTCCCTAAAAAAATGATGTTGAAAAATGAAAAAAATAATAATATAAACTGTGGGCTGATAAAAGTTTGTTGTATCTTGCCGGCTCACAACCGATGTTACAGCCTTCTAAAGAAAGCCCATAGTAAGAATAATAATCCGAGACTGATAAAAGTTTGCTGCATCTTGCCGGCTCACAACCGATGTTGCAGCCTTCTAAAAAGTCGAGGGTTACAATTGCATAAGTGTTTAATATTAAGTGTGAATTAATAAATAAAAGATCTCTTTTTGTTAAATTCAAATATGCTTTTGAACTTTGGCTATTCTATTTTATAAGCTATGTATATACGAAAAACCTAAGAGTTTTTGAAACCTAAGGTCCGTGAGTCCCGATACTAGTCTATGTGGGGTGTCAAAAGCCTGGTCACTTAACCGCAAGGTTGGGATGTGCCGAGACGAAAGTCGCTACATGGGATGATCTCGCCTTCAAACTCATTATTCTCGGGTGGAACGTGAAGCATAGAATTTTGCAAAACATTGATCCAAAGTTGAAATTCAAAATAGCACATACACCTAAGATATAATAATTGTCGGGAGTGAAAAGTTTACAAGTTGCAAATATGAGTAGTGTTAGCATCTTAACTCATAATTAACGATGATTTTGTTTTAAGCTTGGTTTGGAATAAGTGAAAAGTCGGGAATGATGAATTTATCCTTTTTGGGGCATTCTCGGATCGAAATGCATCTTGTTCTATGATCCCTAAAAGTTATAAAATAACGAAAGTCAAACAATATGAAAACTACAAAAAAATGAGAAAAATGAAAAATACAAAAAGATGTGTAGAAATAAGTGTATATATATACAAATGGTAAAGACCATACTAAGTAACGTGGGAATGTGTAAGTAGGCAGAAACGTAAAGACGATATTTTTGTGGGAAATCTGTGGGTATTTACACACGTATTTCCCACGGATTTATCAACTTGGTGGGTAATCTGTGGGAAATTACCCACGACTTTCCCACGGACATAATCGTTTTCTTTTACTTTTACGATATGGTTACACGTTCAGGCGTATACAAGTTCGTATACTTACATACAAAACATCTATCGATACAATGAATGTCATAAACGGACATGTGGAACACACACGTGTAGATATTCATACATACGTAATGATTTGTTACACAAAAGGTTATACCTAAACCAACACGTACACTTGCGATACTCACATGAATAGTTACGTTAATAAACAAACACATATAATATGAAACTAAAAACACATATATAGGCATACTAAGTAACGTGGGAATGTGTAAGTAGGCAGAAACGTAAAGACGATATTTTTGTGGGAAATCTGTGGGTATTTACACACGTATTTCCCACGGATTTATCAACTTGGTGGGTAATCTGTGGGAAATTACCCACGACTTTCCCACGGACATAATCGTTTTCTTTTACTTTTACGATATGGTTACACGTTCAGGCGTATACAAGTTCGTATACTTACATACAAAACATCTATCGATACAATGAATGTCATAAACGGACATGTGGAACACACACGTGTAGATATTCATACATACGTAATGATTTGTTACACAAAAGGTTATACCTAAACCAACACGTACACTTGCGATACTCACATGAATAGTTACGTTAATAAACAAACACATATAATATGAAACTAAAAACACATATATAGGCATACTAAGTAACGTGGGAATGTGTAAGTAGGCAGAAACGTAAAGACGATATTTTTGTGGGAAATCTGTGGGTATTTACACACGTATTTCCCACGGATTTATCAACTTGGTGGGTAATCTGTGGGAAATTACCCACGACTTTCCCACGGACATAATCGTTTTCTTTTACTTTTACGATATGGTTACACGTTCAGGCGTATACAAGTTCGTATACTTACATACAAAACATCTATCGATACAATGAATGTCATAAACGGACATGTGGAACACACACGTGTAGATATTCATACATACGTAATGATTTGTTACACAAAAGGTTATACCTAAACCAACACGTACACTTGCGATACTCACATGAATAGTTACGTTAATAAACAAACACATATAATATGAAACTAAAAACACATATATAGGCATACTAAGTAACGTGGGAATGTGTAAGTAGGCAGAAACGTAAAGACGATATTTTTGTGGGAAATCTGTGGGTATTTACACACGTATTTCCCACGGATTTATCAACTTGGTGGGTAATCTGTGGGAAATTACCCACGACTTTCCCACGGACATAATCGTTTTCTTTTACTTTTACGATATGGTTACACGTTCAGGCGTATACAAGTTCGTATACTTACATACAAAACATCTATCGATACAATGAATGTCATAAACGGACATGTGGAACACACACGTGTAGATATTCATACATACGTAATGATTTGTTACACAAAAGGTTATACCTAAACCAACACGTACACTTGCGATACTCACATGAATAGTTACGTTAATAAACAAACACATATAATATGAAACTAAAAACACATATATAGGCATACTAAGTAACGTGGGAATGTGTAAGTAGGCAGAAACGTAAAGACGATATTTTTGTGGGAAATCTGTGGGTATTTACACACGTATTTCCCACGGATTTATCAACTTGGTGGGTAATCTGTGGGAAATTACCCACGACTTTCCCACGGACATAATCGTTTTCTTTTACTTTTACGATATGGTTACACGTTCAGGCGTATACAAGTTCGTATACTTACATACAAAACATCTATCGATACAATGAATGTCATAAACGGACATGTGGAACACACACGTGTAGATATTCATACATACGTAATGATTTGTTACACAAAAGGTTATACCTAAACCAACACGTACACTTGCGATACTCACATGAATAGTTACGTTAATAAACAAACACATATAATATGAAACTAAAAACACATATATAGGCATACTAAGTAACGTGGGAATGTGTAAGTAGGCAGAAACGTAAAGACGATATTTTTGTGGGAAATCTGTGGGTATTTACACACGTATTTCCCACGGATTTATCAACTTGGTGGGTAATCTGTGGGAAATTACCCACGACTTTCCCACGGACATAATCGTTTTCTTTTACTTTTACGATATGGTTACACGTTCAGGCGTATACAAGTTCGTATACTTACATACAAAACATCTATCGATACAATGAATGTCATAAACGGACATGTGGAACACACACGTGTAGATATTCATACATACGTAATGATTTGTTACACAAAAGGTTATACCTAAACCAACACGTACACTTGCGATACTCACATGAATAGTTACGTTAATAAACAAACACATATAATATGAAACTAAAAACACATATATAGGCATACTAAGTAACGTGGGAATGTGTAAGTAGGCAGAAACGTAAAGACGATATTTTTGTGGGAAATCTGTGGGTATTTACACACGTATTTCCTACGGATTTATCAACTTGGTGGGTAATCTGTGGGAAATTACCCATGACTTTCCCACGGACATAATCGTTTTCTTTTACTTTTACGATATGGTTACACGTTCAGGCATATACAAGTTCGTATACTTACATACAAAACATCTATCGATACAATGAATGTCATAAACGGACATGTGGAACACATACGTGTAGATATTCATACATACGTAATGATTTGTTACACAAAAGGTTATACCTAAACCAACACGTATACTTGCGATACTCACATGAATAGTTACGTTAATAAACAAACACATATAATATGAAACTAAAAACACATATATAGGCATACTAAGTAACATGGGAATGTGTAAGTAGGCAGAAACGTAAAGATGATATTTTTGTGGGAAATCTGTAGGTATTTACACACGTATTTCCTACGGATTTATCAACTTGGTGGGTAATATATGGGAAATTACCCACGACTTTCCCACGGACATAATCGTTTTCTTTTACTTTTACGATATGGTTACACGTTCAAGCGTATACAAGTTCGTATACTTACATACAAAACATTATTATCTAATAGTTGCTTTATTAGATAATACCATGTGAAATCCATGATTAATGTAGATAAAATTTGCCACATAACTGTAGCCGTGGCAAATATGTGTGAAATTTGCCAGAATTTTCCCACGGATGTTGAATCAACAAGAATAGTGGAAAATCTGTGGGAAATTTGCCACGGATTTCACACGGAGTTCACACGAAAAATTGGTCAACACTTTAGTGTGTAAATAGTGAAAAATCCGTGGGAAATTTGCCACATATTTCCCACTGAAATTTTGTTACCAATTCGGTGGGTAATATTCCGTGAGAAATTTCACACGAGATTTTTTCCGTGGGTAAAAGCTGTTTTTGTAGTAGTGATGTTAATTTGGAACTTGTGTATATCACTCTGTACACCACAATGGCACATGCCTTTTGACGCGGTTAAAAGGTAGTACATGTCACTTGTAGTTAATTTCGAAATAATTTTACATTGATTCGAGGTGGTGATACAATCAACCATTTGGCTTCTTAGGAAGTTTCAGAAACGCGGCAATCTCTTTTCAAACTAAAATCGAAGAAACACCTTATTTTTAAGATTTCATATCTTTTTTCCACTTTTTGGATTTCAACTAGAGCTAAAAAAATATTTCTACAAAATTGAACATAATGATTCTCTAACCCATGTATTACTCTATCAACTTATATACTACTATCACTTATTTTTTTCCTTTACCGTCTTGCTATGATGTTTCATAGTATATGTTACGTTCAGATAATGATTGTCAATCATTATTCCTTCGGAACTCATGATCTAATTAACAATTGGCTAATTTTTCATTAAATATATAAGGGTCCGTTTGGTTTGCTCTCATGAATCACAATCGGTATAAGTTTTGGTATAAGGTGGAATGGAAATGAATATGAGTCAAGTAATCGAATACAATATTGTTGTTTGGTTTGATTATCATATTCGGGAATATATATTATATTGTTAATAATATAGAGGTAGAAGATGGGCCCGGGAATGAAAGTTTCATATCCTACTCATGTGGTGACTTTCAAGTATGGCAAATTTTTGTATATCATTTATACTTTCAAAGTCATTAGATTTTAAACAAACATCATGATTGGAATGAAAATTCATTCCTTCATTGCCATTCTTGTATACCAAGCGCACCCTAAATTAATATATAGTTACAATGGATTACTTTAGAACTTATAAGAATGGGTCAAGCCCATGACAAAATGTAAATTGGGTTAATACATATAACTACATACAATTAACACTCCCCTTAGGTTTAAGCGGGAGCTAAGCGAACGCATATACTGGTACGAAATTCTTCAAAAAGAAAAGAAGATAATCCTTTGGTGAAGAAATCTGATAGCGTGACAGAACTTGAGCATTTTGTTTAGGGGGGCTAAAATTATTCTAGCGTAAAATTCAACTCTATATGACATCATACGTAGATACATGTAGAAGAAAGACAACACCTAAACGCTTAAGTTAAAAAGAGTTACAAATTAGCTCGACAGTTTTTTGTTGTACATACCAACATAGATTCAGTTTATGAAAAAAAACTTGCTGAGCTAAAGAAGAGTTTAAGAGACACAAGTCAAATGAATAATATAAACCTGGATTAACAAATAATAGAAACATATTTGATTTTCACTTTTTCAAGTTTGGCCGCCTAAATTTTGAGAAAATAGGATATGATATGTATTTTTACCATTGAGTTTTTCAACCATTAGTTTTTACTTATCTAGGGATCAAAAGTAAAAATATATACAATTATGAATTAGCTCCTAATAACACGAACATGTTGCCTATTAAGTAGCTAAAACTCCAACTTTGGGGGGGGGGACAACCCCTCCCCGCCCTTTATATGTTCTGTCTATGAGCGTGACGGTACATGCAACACACGAACATATCCCATGGCAACCATGTCACAAACAAAAGGAATGTCTATCTCAATGTGCTTTGTTCGTTGACGTTGAACCGGGTTAGCCGATAGGTAAATGACGCTAACGGTGTAGATAAGTGTGGCTGTCAAGACCGGTGTATGTAACTCCGAAGAAGGTTGTGAAGCCATGTAGTTTTAGCAACTGCATTCGCAACACCACTCGGCCTCAACACTGGATCGTGTAAGCGTATGCTCACGCGTAGATGACCAAGACAATAAGTTATTACCCAAAAATACACTATACTCCGAGTTGCCCAATCAGCATCAGAATAAGCAATAAGAGAAATGGTGGTGGAAGCATAAAGCTGGAGTCTGAGTCCCAACATACCTCAATATGCATTTGAGAGCCACGGGATGAGGCTCTCGCGGATCATGTATATATAAACAAACCTGTAGAAAAACATATGAAATATCTAAAAGTAAGATATTGTAGACCACCTGCAAGACTACGATAAAGAGTAGGGTCACCATTATGGTCGAGTTTGGACTCGGTATCAACATGAGTCCATGATGAGTTGCAGTTACTCAAGTGTGGTCGTTCAAGTAACTCAAGATCATATTTTTGTTGAGAGAGAAACATCCCAGTACGGTCATGGGAAACGGAAGTATCCAAAAATCAGTTAAGAGCACCCTGGTAACCCTCACATATAACAAGGGCTTTGTGTGCGTAATTGTGGAGAAGATGGACATGATTATTCTCATGAAATGCATGGGTAATTATAGGAATGCAGTTAGGGTTGTGTGATATCCGTGGATGTGATATGACGGCTCTAGACGATCCACGTCGGGGTCATCCTATGCAGAGGATAAGAATGGCACATGACGTGTCTTCCTTGGCTCTTTATCATCTGAGGCAAGATATGCATGTCATAACGAAATACCCGCGACAGTATCTTTACACAAATGAGGTGTTTACACGTGGCAATAGTATCTAACGGCCTGACAGATAATGATAGTTGTTGCTTGGGGATTGATTCCCCAGGCGAGACTTGTTACGTTCTTTGATATTTATCTGGAGAGTTGACTCCTCAGATGACAGCTTTGTGCACAGGCTATAGCCATATGAGCTTTAGCCATTTCGCTAAAACTTAGTCTCGCAAGTTTAAAATAGTGGTGTGATAATTTATCTGTAATCAAAATTATTGACTACACAGGCAAATGAAAACTAAATACTTTTGAGTTGTTCCTTTATGATTTGAAAATGGAGAAATACATGCATTACGCGAATTTTATATTGAACTCATTGGTATTGGAAAAGCAGCTGGTCCATAAAAAACTCAAACAAGTTGCATCAAATCATATTTTATGTATAAATTCATTTGACTAAATTCATGCTCATCGTACTTTCATACTTATAGATCTTTATCGTTAAAATCACACTTTATTTAGTCATATACATCGTCACAAAAGTATAAAGCTTTGTGCAAGTAATATGGCGGCATCAACGTCTTTTGTAACTTGTGGTATGAATAGCTTACAAAAGCTTTCATGTCAGAGATTTGATCCCCTCTCCTGTAACTCAACCATCACCGCCGCCGCAACTGCAGCATTATCTATTGTTGCTAGTAGGCGTTTTGCACCAGTTCATACGAGGTATCTAAACTCGAGTGATCGGACATCCAGATCAAAGATGTGAGTACTTTTATATACAGGATCTCAAAC
>BQNB010008957.1:67953-70453 GCA_026074375.1 Tanacetum coccineum
TTTTGCCTGTTATACATAAAGCTTTCACAAATTACATCAATGCTTTTACTAAAACATGACGATTAGCATGCGTGAACATTAATGAGATAAGATCCAAAATTGTAGAGAGGCTAGCGAGACTATTTCCAAAAAGAATTTCGGCAATATAATCTCATACCAATATTTTTATAAATTTATCGTTGTAGAATCCTTCTCAACTATCAACTATAGAGAGCCTAGGAATTAATCTCCTTGTGGCCTCGAGGTTCATTTGGTATTTTTATAAATTTATAGAGAGGCTAGGAGAAAAACATTGGGTTGTGTTATTGATACTTTTTTATTCACAAAAGGTAAAAAAAAATCAACCTCCAACCTCTTTGATTATCGTTTTATAGTACAACATGGTTTTTTATTAGCTTGTGTTATGTATTTTTGCCAGTTTAATGCTTTATATAATTTTGTTTCGTGTCTTCAGTTTTATACTTTTTAAATATAAACAAAATTATATAAACAGAAAAAATAATTTTAAAATAAAAAAATTGAAAAAAACATAAAGGGTATAGATGATGTATTAAATATACCAATTAGGGATGGTAACGGGTCGGGTTCGAGGAGGGTTTTCGTCTACCCGTACCCGTTTATAATATCACATCCGTACCCGCCCATTACCTAATGGGTACCCGGTTAATATTATTCATCGGTTTCTCGTGTTTTCTCGCCATTATCTGATATACCTAATTGAATATTCTATGGACAAAATTAAGGATGACATCCGTGGGTAGTGGGTAATGGGCATAGGTACTTCTAACTCGTAGCCCGCATCCACGATGTTTCTCTTACCCGTCATCCACCCGCCACCCGTCTGTGTGGGTACAATTTTCCTACCCATCGCCATGCCGCGGGTACCCCATTCCTGTTTGGCGTAAACTATGGGTTTTTTGAATACATAACATGTTAAACATACGTTTCCAAATGTCTTTTAAAATCAAATTGATAAGAAAGTTTCTAATTTACTATATATTTAATCAACCTAGTTTAATTCCCGTGCACTGCAAGAGGCTAACATTATGTTTTTTTTAATTATATATATAATTTCTATTTTTAATAGTTTTATAAGTTATGAATAGAGTATTAACGAAATCATATGAAGATAATAGATTTATTAAATCTTTTATATATTACGTAGTAGGATAATTAGTAATTTTTTTCTTTTGATTTACCAATTTTCGGACTCGATATTGTGAGCCAACTAATTTCAGCGAAACTACCCTTTTAGGTAGTCCGGAGTCGGCTCAAATGAACCTCGAGGCCACAAGGGGATTAATTTTCTCCTCGTAAGGGGTTATTTGTTTATTTTTTAAAGTTATAAATAAAAAAATTGTAAATTTATAGAAATTTACACTTTAACTGCATATAATATATTTGAAATTAAACCACTAAAGTTTTATTAATTATCTCATTTTTTTAAAAGTTTTTGTTTTCATAAATTTGACACATATATTTTTATGTGTTTTTTTTCTCTATCAGAATTTTTCATCAAATTTTTTTAATTTTGACCAAATTGATTCAATTTTGACTTTTTATTGACCAATCACATCGCATGATTTTACCCACGTGACAAAATCAAGCGTTCTTATTGGTCTAATTTTTTTAATTCATAAGATTCAATTTTGATAGAATACTCCGAAATGATGTAATTCTTTTATTATATAAAAGATATGCGCACAATTAGTCAACTATCCACTAATTATATATTAATAATAGCATTAATACATAAAAAAGTATAAAACTATACTTTTGTGACTCATGAATTATTGATTAAGACTAGTGATTACTTACGCATTAAAATCGCAAGATCAAGTATAAACGAACTTGACTTGATAATTGAGATATTTAGTATTTAGTATATATATAGTGAAATGTTATATTGAGAACTCATTTTAAGTGCAGAACTTTACAGAACTATTTTAAATTAATCTTAGCCTTTAATCTTTTGATCAATGGTTATAATTAATGATGACATTATTGTAATTATTTAAAAGCTCATATGACTTCTGAAAATAAGTAGAGGGGCATTAATGGAATTTCGCATCTAACTTTTCAATAAACTAATTTAATGGCATATATTGATTCACATATTAAAAAAAACACAGATCCTCTATTTCTCTCCCTTCAGATCCACACGTCTCTGTCTCCTTTCATCATGATCTGATCGTCGTCGCTCATCTATTCATCTCAAAACCAAAAATGAAAGTTTGCAGATCCATGTATTAGGGTTGTTTTGACTTTTGATTCTTGGTTTTTAATAGATCGAAAATAAAAATTGGGTATAAGAATCAAATTGAAAAAAACAAAATCACATCTCTCATTCAAATGCCTCTTCTTATTGATGATCAACAAAATATTCGCAGGTTCGATGTTTATTATTTTTATATTGGGTTGGTTCGTTTAAATTGTTTTTGTGATCTTGTTTATTATAATTGATTTTCACGTAGCGATTTTTTTGTAGATCTATTCGTTT
>BQNB010008957.1:80453-88265 GCA_026074375.1 Tanacetum coccineum
CTCGTGTTAAAATAATTAGTTTATGTTGTCCAACAGGGACAGGATGTATAGCCTGATAAATGGGGGGGGCAAAGTGCCCCCAATTCGATAGTGTAATTTTTGAACTTTTTTTCGACAGTGCCACCCAGCTCAAATCACAAATTGCCCCACTCACATACTAAAACTTAACATTCAACGCTTTAAAACCTTATAAATCCTTCATCCTCTAAGTACTAAACTACGATTAAATCATTCGATCACAAGTTTTTCTTCACATTTTTGTTTGTATAGTCCAAATTATATTTTTTTTGCTCCCCACATGCCGCTTTTTCTGGTTCCGTCATTATGTTGTCCAACTACCACCACAAGTGTCACTCACCGAGTCAAAAACAAAACCACCGAGTCAAAACACAAAACCACCGAGTCAGGTTGCTGAGTCAACTCAGCGAGTCACCTAAATGATAGAAAGAGTGAATTAATCTTTTAGATTTGAGCCATAACCAATCAAATCTAAGCAAATATTCTGGAACTCGATATGATGAGAATGCAGTAACCTTTAGATGAAGAAGCCAAATCTTTATCTCATCTACTTAATTACTTTCTTTCTTTCTTTCTTTCTTTCTGCTTTATATGATGGCCTTATTATTAGCTTATATTATGGGTTTTTTTTCATAACTTCCAAAATTGGTTAATTTGTGGCAATGTAGAATGATTGGCTGTTTAACGAAACAAAAGATTACCCAACCCACATTGCTAACACTAGGACGGAACCAGGTGGCATTTAATAACAAAAACTAAACAAGAATAAAAACCACAATTTCTTTCTTTGGACCAGAGGGAAAATAGAGACGTCTTCAATTTAACGCTAGCTGCAAATATCCATGGTTCCTGTAATGGTATGGTATAAAAAATTCAGCTTGTTTAGTTTTAAAACCTCATGGAACTGGCTAGTCTCGCTTTGGGGAACAATGCTATTTCAATCAAACATTCATTTGCTTATTTGAGTGCAATCATTTGGCATCAATAGGTTTTTGGCATCTCCAATCAAGTCTATGACATCTAATACTTTAAGTTTAATGGTTTAAAAAAATGCCACTAACAAGTGTGAACCTGAATAGAGCAATCGGTGCTGCTTTTAACCTATTGTGCTAAGAGTGTCGAATTTTATTGATGAGGTTTATGGGTCATTCATTGAATTGCTTGTATGTGAAATATGATTGTTGATTACTTGTCTAGTTTTTCATGATTGATGTTAATTGAAATGTTTAATATATCTATTTATTACTTACTTAACTAATCAATATTAGAGGGCCACGTCATGTTATTGGTGTTAGTGTCGTTTGATAGATTATTTGTTTTAATGTCAAGTGAAATGCTGGGCATTGCTCTTACGACCCTGTAAGATGTATGCATTCAGTATATAATCGAGAACTGTAATGTAAAGCTATATTAGGCCTGTCACCCTCGAGCACAATATCATACCCGCTGTTTTTGGGTTCTTTGACTTTGTATGTTATGTTTTGTTAGGGAGAAAATTATCTTAAATCAAACAAGGAACATCTGCACGTCAGCACATGCATGTATATATGTATGTATGTATGTAGCTTTCTTATATTCTGAAGTATCGTTTCTGCTGACTATCTATGTTATAAGCCGATTTTTTGGTCTCCTGTGCGGCTGTATGCTCCACCTAATTGCTGTTGGGCAGCTTACTAACTAGGCTTTTGCAACATGTATATTATATATAAGTATGCTCACTTTCTAGGTTCTAACTTCTTGCTTCTTTGCACTGTTCAAAGATAAGCAAAAAAATCTTCTTGACCTCTTTGACTGCATCGGTATCACGATCGTTGATGTATGGTTGGCTCAACTTAGGGGTTTAACTGTATTAAGAGAACGAGGACAATCGCGAAGCTACTCGGGATTCGATCTCGTAAAACTACTAGAGAAATCGACTCGATGTAACGAGTCGAGCCGAGTTCGAGCTCAGTAGTTATTTTCGAGTCGCAGTTTCATGCTCGAAAAATATCTGCCTTTGAAGCTCGCGAGTCTTATCGAGCTTCAACTAATTACACTTTAACCCTTTTATATACATATATTTACTTAATTTTCATACAAATCGAGTCGAGCTGAGCTTTATATGTCGAGTATTCATCGAGTTCGAGTCTTAAATGTAAAAATAATCGAGCTCGAGTCGAGTTTTGAGCTCGAGTTTGAATATGACGAGTCATTGAACAATCTAATACCTTTAAGTACGGTTAAATAATGACATAACAAGTTGTGAATGACCTGAAAGTAGCAATGGTTTATGGGATTCATTGATTGCTTGTATGTTGAAATTTGATTGTGATTACTTCTAGTTTTTCACTATTGATCGTTAATTGATTAATGTTTAAATTTTGATTGTATTCTCATTAATTACATACTTGATATAAGGTGGGCCCACGTTCATGTTAATGGTGTTTAGTGCCGTTTGTTGATTATCTGGTTTTAATGTCAAATGAAATGGTGGGTTTAGTCTACCAATTATTGAGATGTATGCTGATTTGTGTGCTGTTTCAAAATTTGACGTTTAGGAACCGGTTTGGTTTTATTTGTGTGCTGATGAGCTGATCCAAAATTGGTGCAACCCAAGACCAATTTCTCCAAAAGCTCACGTTTGCGGGGAAACCCTGACCACATGATGTTAATGGTCTTTAGTTACTTAAGATGTGTGCGTTCTATATAAAAGAGTTCTTGTAATGTAATAGCATAATTAGGGCCCTTCTAGATTGTAATACGGTCATACACAAGAGAGTGAAGTATGCCCTGTTTGCATGTATTATTGTAGGGGAACTTTCTTGTATCAAACAAGGAGCATATGCACGTTAGCACATGTATGTATAGGTATCCATATGCCGATGAAGACTTTATATGAAAGGGTGTCAGGTTTTTGTTACACCGTCATAACTTTTTTGTAAATTTACTATTAAAAAATGACCAGAATCAACTGTATTCTATCTAAGTAATAAAGTAATAAGCTTGCCAGTACAAGGGATACGATTTTTTATGAAAAGAAAAAGTTAAACTGGAACCGACATATGCATATAACACATAAAATTTGACGTTTAGGTACCGGTTTGGTTTATTTGTGTGCTGATTTGAAGTTGTTTTGATCCCACCTGTGCCATATGCTGATTTTTTAATCTACTGTGCAGCTGTCCGCTTCACCAAATTGTTTTTGGGCACCTCACTAACTAAGCTCTGTTAGCATCATATGCGTGATTGTGGATTTGAACTTTTAATGGTTCTCACTTATTGCTTCTTTTGGACTAGCACTCGTATCTCTTCACTTTGAAGTTGAGTTATAGTCTAAGTGAATTCTTTGGTAAGCTGTTTATACGTTTTTTTTTTATAATTACCTAACTAGGTCTCATCCGTCCGATGGAGGTTCTTCCTAATAACTGATTCAAATCGATAAAAATATGATTTACCTATTGTGTGTTTTTTTTATTAACAGGACTCTCGTCTCGTCTCAAATTTTACTCGTTGCACAACGGTGATTCTGCTTGATACCCCGCGGCACATATGCCAGCTCCTTTACTGGACCTCGTTGGTTGCTTTATCCTCTGCGCTCTCTGCAATATATTATAATAGGTTGCATTGTATAATCAAATAATCTTTTAGTAACAATTACGAATCATCATGGTAGTGAGCGGGTAAACACCAACACCAGCTATCATTTAGCATTAACAACATGAAGTATTCTTTTCCAATTGTTATTACAAACAAAAGCTGGTGAAGTTCAAATTATTGCAAAAAAAAATTACTGTAATACGCTAAGTTGAAATTTGAATATAAAATTTAAAATAAAAAACTATATCTTGGATACAAAGCGGGAAATTTTAACACAGTGGTAGTCAAAGTGAGAGTGATAAGACTAAATAGTCTTAGAAGCCATGATAAACAATTATAAGTCAATGATTTCAATAATTGTTTACGTAGAGTATACAATTCACTATATTTTTCATTATACAAGCCAACGGTTTTCAGTTGTCTATCTACGTGATCTAGGCTTTTTTCTGCTTCTTTCTGCATTCGAAGCCAAATTAAAGCCAACCATGGAGACATCAAAGCTGTTGCTCAGCTAGTCTTATAATAAGACAAACTAATATAATGATAAGCAGATTAGATAACATGGTCAAGTTGATAACATATGTTTGATAACCAAGACCAGGACCATCCCAGCTACAAAATCTAAAACATAATGGATCCAAAGACATACCAAAAGGTAATAAAGTCTGACATTTCAAACAAAACAACATCCAAAATTGGTTCAACATATGCTTTAATCATATACCTTTGTTTGTCCTCTCCAAACGCAATTTGGAGAATGCACTGAATGACTTCATTTCTTCTGTCACCTTCACAAACTCAGCTGCTGGCTTCTCTCTAACAATAGGCAACACTGGACCTTGAACCTAGGTGGCAGTTGCTAGCTCCTCAGGGGTAGAGTCACCAGCCTGATTCAACAAATTTGTGAGAATCCAAAAGACATGTTAATATGGCAAACTTTGAAACCATAAGAGATCATTTGAAATAATGTAATATCAGACTGAACTAATCAGCTATAATAAAATGCCACGCAAAAGATGTTCATGAGTGCATCTAATGTGTGCAGCATCTAGCAAGCATATGATCACATGGTTTACGTGCTGGGGCGAACTTTGATTACTTTAAAAGTGATGATGAAACTAAAAAAATTGTGAAAAGAACAAACATCTTATGATGTAAGAGTACTTTTATTTACAATAAGATAAGTAGTTTCTTAAGACCTGCTATAAAACTAACGAAAAGAAACTACTTATTTGATCCCAAAACAACCAAATAATCAAAAGCAAGATAGATATAGTTCCAAATATGTAAAACCGATACACCTTTTACAGAATAAAATCTCAGAAATTTAGATTGCAAATGTGAGTTTACCTTCATCTTCCTTGCACGTCTTGGGAAGATAACCAACTTAGCCTTGAATGTCTTTAGCCTCTGAACGTTAGCTTGAAGACCTTCCAATGAGAGGTTTATGCGGCGATGGTCAACAACTACAATATAATCAGGTTAAATTCCTTAAAAAAGCACCATATCATTCTACATACACACACACAATCACATCTAATGAGTCTTTTGGTATTGGCATTTAATAATGAAACTCTTAAACAGAGAAAACCTTGTACTTAAAATGGAGCCATAAACACAAAAATATAATCGAGTAGTTAATCCACTACTAATACCAAACAAAAACATCACTCACTTGCTTTAGCAGAAAAAGCAAGTAGCCGCTACTCGTGGTGCCACATTCTTGATTTAATAGCCACATCACTGTCCACAAGCTCCCTCAGACATATATCATCCTTGGTTCTTCTATCAATTATTGATAAAAAAAGTTCAAAAGAATTCGTATAATATTTGAATAAATAATATATCTAAACTTTAGAAAATAAAACTTTCCTAACGACACCTATGATCAACATACTATTAGTACATAACAATGCCCTTAGTGATGCCCTTAGCATCTTTAGTGTCAAATCAAGCAAAATAAACAAAAACGAACAGGCCCACTACCGGCTATAGATATGAATAATATCCATTCATTAACCAACATTATTAATATATTGAGCATAGTAAACAGTAAAAACACGGTACTAAAAGAGAGTATTAGCCTAAAATTGTGTCACATACTTAAATGTCAATATATTCATAATCACAATAGGCAACAGAGATGCTTCATTAATATAACTGAGCTCTTTCCATTCGATGCATGACCGGGGGAATCATTTATATAGTAACTTCCATAATGATCACTCAGATTGACACATCTATCATTTACAACGTTATCATCATCTACCTTATTTTACCCACTTTGTCATCGTGCACCAACCAAGCAACGATCCAACTAAAACTCACAATGTCATAATGCATAAATAACACTTCTCTTAAAAGCTTTAAGGCCTCATGGATAACTCAAGTTACTTCCCCTGTTATAAATCAACGTAAGCAACTATGAGCATTTTGCAATTGCTAGAGAAAAATGTAACATCAAGCTCTTGAACAATTTGTTGAATTTCAAAGTCAAATTTCAAGAATAGTTTCTTCTCTTTTTATAGCGGATATATTCTGATGGACTGATATGGATCACAACTAAAATGTAGACTTATAGGAACCTACACATGGAATGAAGGTTGTTGCTGAAAACATGCATCGTTAAAAATCTATGACCAATTTGTTCATTTCAATCCATTTGACCCATTTTCTTTGTATCTTTGAGCTAATTCTATGATTTTACCCGTTTGAATCAACCCAATGATACATAAATGGGTTGAAATCCTCCATATATATAATAGCCATTCAGTTTTATGGAAGTACATGAATAACCCCTTCGTAACACCATAAGCATGTACTCACATGGGAAAAATAGTAAATTTACCAATTACTATCGTTAATGCAGCCGTGAACATACGCGCTTCATATAACAAAGAAAAAGTCCAATCTTTTTATTAAAAATAGTTATAAAGACATCAACCCATACACAATTGTTTACTCACATTTCTCATATTGTGTGCCAGTTTGATGAAGAAACTAACATTTAACATCCATAAGAGAATTAAACCAATCCAACTTTTATAATCTTGAATGCAGTTAGCCAGGGCTAGGTGTGAGTGTGTGACAAGTTTAAGTTAGGCATGTCATGACTACCTAAGCATATCTTCTAATCAACAACAAAATCTTCTTGGCAATAATTGTTTCATGTAATCTAACATGGCCAAAACTGTTTTAACCTACATCTCTAATTACCAGTTTTGGCTCGTCCATTTTAGAGCCTCTACTAATAATCCACTTTATGGACAGAAATTAAACAGATTGACAACCAAACCTAGACTATAGCATTCAAAAAAACACAGAAGTGTAGTTAAGTCTAAAATTTAAAATTTAAATTAAAAAATGTTTCAATAATAAAATCAGTAACCAACTATGATCTTCTCTACGTGTCACAGTGCTTATTAAACTAAACGATAGGTGATGACTCTCAGATAATGTTTTAAGACCAAATTAATAGTAGAAAAACCTTCCCAACTAAAAAACATTACTTTATACAAATATACCTTACAAGCGTACTTTCATGTCATCAAAATTTTACAACAACAAATTGTACAAATAACTTCCCCAAACTATTTTACATAATAGTCCTCATAATCCCTTCCACAAACAATATCATATTAAGTTTCTAACATAAACTCAAAATCCTAGTACCACAAACACGCATATATTATACAAAAGATCATCTCTAAAAAACAATTCACGTTAATCCACTAAGATTACAAAAAGAAAAAGAGAATTACCCAAAAAGCCGAAGCTGGCTAGCCCGAGTAAGTTTTTGAATCATGTGATCAGTGTTGGATTGGAAGCATGTGATCCAACCATCGCAAGTAAAAAACAGTACAAACCTCTCCTTCCTGATTCGGTGATTCCTTGAAGAAAAAAATCTAAGCCATAACACAAGATACATGGGCATAAGTAGCAAAACAAATAACAACTGAATTTCAAAAGTCAAAATTTTACTATGTTTAGTTTATTCATGTTTCTCTCAACATCCTGCAAAACACATAGTGGATTGTTTTTTGGTTCTGTTTAGAAGTTGCTCTATAGAAAGCAAACTTGCAAAGTTTGATGTTGTGATTAGATTTCATGCTTTGTAACTAAGTCATAGCATTTTTGGCTTTTTTTTAGAAAATGTGAAACACTTTCAAAAGGAAAGAATGTACCTTAGACCACTAAGTGACACCCACAGCCAATCCC
>BQNB010008958.1:0-88259 GCA_026074375.1 Tanacetum coccineum
GAGTGGAAAAGATGAAATTTTTTGTTCTTGTAAAAAATGTAGAAATGGTGTATTGTATATGAACGCTAAAGAAGTTAAAAACCATCTAATAAGAGATGGGTTCACAAGAGGGTACACTTGTTGAGATTTTTATGGTGAAAAAAAGAGTTGGTAGCACGACTGGATCTCAATGTAATATGGATGATGATTTGCCAATTAATAATGATCGCCATGATTTGAATGACATGTTAGATGACTTGGATGATGATGTTGCTCAAAAGAAGCATGCTAAATTTGAAAAATTATTTGTTGCCGCTGAGAAAGCTTTGTTTAGAGGTTGTACGAAACTTACCATACTTTTTGTGGTGATAAAGTTGTTCATGATAAAAGCATCATTTGGTTAGAGCGATATAAGTTTCACAAGTCTATTAGAGTTTTTTCATCAAGAAATGCTACTCGACGACAACGAATTGCCCATTTCAACATACCAAGCAAAAAAACTAATGTGCCCAATGGATTTGGAAATTGAAAGAATAGATGCATGTCTAAATGATTGTATGTTGTATAGAGGCAGTGAAAAAGATCTACATGCGTGCAAGGTATGTAAAACATCGAGGTATGTGCAAATAAAACAGAAAGGACCTAATGGTGATGTTACAAAAAATGGCCCTTCTGCTAAATTATTGTTGTATTTTCCAATCATACCAAGACTCGAGCGATTATATACAGATGCCAAGGAGGCAAAATTATTACGTTGGCATGCCGAGGAGCGTAAAAAATATGGAAAAATGAGACATGTAGCCGATTCTCTTCAATGGACAAATTTTGATAACTCATTTGAAGAATTTGGAGGGGATATTAGAAATATACGGTGAGGACTTAGTTTAGACGGAATTAATCCATTCGAAAACATGAGTAGTTGTCACAACACTTGTCCAATTCTTTTATGCAACTACAACCTTCCACCTTGGTTATGTATGACACGAAAATACATCATGATGTCATTGTTAATTCAAGGCCCTAAACAACCCAGGAATGACATTAATGTGTATTTGAAACCTTTAATCAGTGACTTGATAAAACTTTGGGAATCGGGAGTAAAAGTGTATGATGCTTATTCGAAAAATTATTTCACGCTACGAGCCGTGATTTTTTGCACCATTAGTGATTTTTCAGCGTACGACAATTTATCAGGATACTCTACAAAAGGGAAAACGGCATGTCTTATTTGTGATGATTGCACCCACTCAGTTTGGTTGCAACATTGTAGGAAAACGATATATATGGGGCATCGAAGATCGCTTTTAAGGAATCACCCGTATCGTAAAAATAAAGAGTTGTTTCATGGTACAATAGAGCGTGGAGAGTTGCGACCACCTTTGGATGAAAAAGCTACATTTTCTTGAGTTAGAGACATGAACATTGTTTAAAGAAAAGGTAAAGACAACCCTGGTCCTCCTAAATGTATTTGGAAAAAGAAGTCTATTTTTTGGGATTTACCGTAGTGGGAGCATTTGCAAGTTCAGCATAGTCTTGATGTTATGCATATTGAGAAAATTGTATGTGGAAGTTTAGTAGGACTCTTGTTGAACATTCTGGGAAAAACAAAAGATGGGGTTAATGTTCGAAATGACATGGAAGATATAGGAATTCAACCAAAGCTTGCTTCTAAAGTGATTCTTGGAAAGCATGGTAAGTATCTCCCACCAGCCTCTTATACCATGTCTAAGATTGAAAAAACCAAGTTTGTCAATGTCTGCATGGTATTAAGGTTCCATCTGGCTATTTTGCTAACATAAAGATGTTGGTGTCGATGAAGGACTTAAAGTTATCTGGTATGAAATCACATGATTGTCATGTGTTGATGAGACAAATGATTCCTATTACAATTCGTGGAATACTACCAAACCACATCCGACATACCATTACAAAGTTGTGTTTATTTTTTAACATGATTCACTCAAAGGTGATCGATCCCGAGGTGTTAGATAAATGGCAACATGATGTTATATTGATGCTTTGTCAACTCGAGATGTACTTTCCACTTTCATTCTTTGATGTCATGGTCCACTTGGTGTCTCATATTGTAAGAGAAATAAAGATGTGTGGTCCTCCCTTCCTATGGTACATGTATCTATTTGATAGATACATGGGTTACTTAAAAGGGTATGTTAGGAACCGAAGTCGACCAGAGGGTAGGATTTTTAAAGGATATGTTGCTGAGGAGGTGATTGAATTTAGCACAAACTATTTGAAAGATGTTAGAAATATTGGCATTCCACAAAGTCATCATAAGGGTATACTTGGAGGGGTAGGTATGCTTGGGTGCAAAGAAGAGCCAATGCATCCAAATGATTTACACGAGGCACATTTTATAGTCCCGTAGCACATGACATCTATTGCTTCATACATATACGAGCACCAATCATTTTTTAAAAACGAAAATAGTCAAAGGGACAAGATTTGGCTGGCTATACAAGTTAATGCAGTCAACTTCCAATAGTTGTGGCCTATTAAACCCATATTTGTTTCAAGGAAGTCAATGCCTTCACAATACTTCAACTGTTAAAGATTACTTGACGAGGGCATTTAGTTCTACCTATGACATTTTCCTTGTTCCATTCATAGAAAAGTATGATATGTATTGTTTAAATTGTTTAATTGCTTATGTCCATATATGGTCAATAATTTTGTTTTACCTTTATCATGGAGAACCATTTGGTGTTATTTGTTGTATGACATAAGCAACATACGTGCTACATCTTAGATTCACATCAGCCAAAGATTAAGAAAAGGACCGAGCGAAGTTATTGGCTTACAAGCTGTTTGAATAAGTTTGTTACGAATTACAAAGTTGTCTAGGTAACCTATCTCACTATAATTAGATACATACAAACAATTTTTTATACAACTTTTAACATGTATATATACTTTGTTTATTCAAATGTAGTGTAATCAACAAGCTGGTTTATGGGAATACGGATACTATGTACTCAAATTGATGCATGAATTTGTAACCGTTCATCAAGACCATTTTCCTGACATAGTAAGTACTATCCTAAATGTTGATTTTAGAATATGTAAATGAAATTTTCATACTTAACGGATGCTATAAGTAAGCTGAATTCTAATCAACCAACATATTCTTTATCTCTCCTTTTAGAAATTTTATTTTGTATTATAGCTCTCAACAATATCGTGTATACCTTTTTACATGTAGATCTCTTGGCATGACAATCATACGTTCTCCATGAGTTAGATTGAAGACATTATTGAAAAGTCGCATCAATTATGTCCGATTTGATCAACATTATTAAGAGGTGGTTGTTAGTTATGCCGTTGTTTTTTGTTTGAGGCATTTGCACGTTCAAGTATTAAAGTTAAGATGATATGTATGAATTAATTTTTTGTAGAAGGCATTTTGGAACGTACATACGTTTAGTGCTAGAACTCATTATCATCTAAGTTAAATTCTAGAATATATGTATTGACGTTTATTGTTTATTAGTTAAATTTATGGATATTTAGTAATTTATGGATCAAAAGCTGTTTGTGTTTGTATAATGCTAGAAACTGCTTGTGTTACTATATTGCTGGGAAATAGGAAACTACAGGATATTGTGTTTTTATGTTGCTGGAAATGGAAAAATTAAAAAAATTCCTTGTTTTATAAAGGTAATCCAGACTGGTTTATTAATAGAAACCCGGTCCCGTTATATAAACAAGACCAGTTATACATAATTAAAGAGGTCTCAATATTGATATTAAGACCAAGTATATAGCCTAAAACCAGTCTTGATTGTTGTAAACAAGACCGATTTTATAACCGGTCTCGATATGATTTCACATGGACATTTGGCTATAAGTCTTTGCCATTGTAGCGGCACTATCACAGCGGATAGAAATAGGTGCTATAGGTTTGGACCATAATAAAATCTCAAGGATCAGGTTTCTCAACCATTCAACTTCCTTACCAGCAGCTGCTAAAGCCACAAATTCAGATTCCGTTGTTGAACTGGTGATGCAAGTTTGCTTCTTGGATGCCCAAGAAATTGCACCTCCACCAAGCAGGAATACCCAGCCACTGGTAGATGAATTGTCTTTAGTATTGCTGATCCAGCTTGCATCAGTGTATCCTTCTAAGACTAAAAGATAGCCAATATATACCAAACTATAATCCATAGTTTTCTTTAAATACTTCAGTACCCTCTGAATTACTTGCCAATGCTGAGTACTAGGATTACTAGTGTACCTGCTCAGTTTACCTACTGCAAAAGCAATATCATGCCTTGTACAAGTCATGGCATACATCAGGCAGCCAATCACCCTAGAATACTCAAGTTGAGATACAGCCTGACCATTATTTGGAATCATCTTCTCACTTATATCCATAGGAGTACTCACTGGAGTACAATCAAAGTAATTGAATTTATTTAGTTCCTTCTCAATATAATGAGACTAAAAATTGCTATTCCATTACTTTCATGTTTAATCCTTAGCCATGTACTTCATGGAGAACTTAGATCATACGAATTCCTTTGTCAGGTCAACTTGAACTTGGTCAGTTTTAAAGATCAGCATGTCATCAACATATAGACAAATGATGACTCCTTTACCAGATTCATCAAATTTGCTATACACAAATTTTTTAGCTTGGTTAAGTAAATAACCACTAGATAAAACTACTTCATCAAACTTTTGATGCCATTGCTTAGGTGCCTGCTTCAGTCCATATAAAGATTAATTAGTTTACACACCTTGTTTTCATTTTCAGGCATGATGAAGCCTTAAGGTTGGTTCATATAGACCTCCTTATCTAATTCATCATTCAAGAATGTTGTCATCACATCCATATGATGAATAATCAAATTATGAATAGATGCCATAGCAATCAGCATTCTTATGGTACTGATACATGCCACTGGAGCATAAGTATCAAAGTAGTTTATCCCTGACTTTTGTCTAAAGCCCTGAATGACTAGTATAGCCTCAAACCTTTCAATAGTTCCATCTACCTTTAATTTTATTTTGAAGATCCATTTGCAACCAAGAGGTTTACAACTTAGAGGTAGATCAGCCAACACCCAAGTGTTGTTGCCCAAGATGGAATTCGTCTCATCATTAATTGCTTCTTTCCCGAAAGCAACATCCTGAGATATCATTCCTTCATCAAATATTTTGGTGTCATCCTCAACATTAAAGCAATAGGAGTGTTGGTCAGAGACCTAGCCCTTGTTCTTTCAATTAAATATAATTGAAATTCAGGTCCAAAGTTCCTTAGAGTCCTACCCTTTTTGCCTTTTCTAAGATCAGGTTTAGGTTGTTGAGTCACAACCTCTTCAGGGACCACTGAACCACCAATGTCTTTAGTTACATTTATTAGGGACCTTTGACTTACTCTAGGGACTCATGAGAATCTATTCTCATCAAAGATAACATCCTTTGATTAAGTTATAGAGTTAGTTGACTCTAATTTATTAGGTTCAATAATATAGATCCTAAAAACCTTGGAATGCTTAGCATATCCAACAAAGATGCATTCAATGCCTCTTTCATCTAAAGTTTTTAGCTTTAGATAAGGAATTCTTATAACTGCCCTATAACCCCAAACCCTAAGGTAGTCCAGGTTTGGTTTTCTTTTAGTCTAGAGTTCATAAGGGGTAATCATGTTCCTTTTGTTAGGAACCTTATTTAATAAATAGCAAGTTGTTAACATAGCTTCACCTCAGAACCCTTAACTCAGTCCTCAGTATGACAACACAAAATTAACCATTTCTTTCAGTTTTTTCTTTTTAGATATACCATTTTGTTGTTGAGTATAGGAAGCAGTCATTTCATGGATAATACCAAAAGACTAAAAATATAAAGTATCTATGTACTCACCTCCCCCATCAGACCTGAATCTTTTGATCAATGACCCTTGTTGTAATTCAACTTCTATTTTGAATACTTTGAATCTATCTAATGCTTCATCTGTAGTATGTAATAAATAAACATAGCAAAATCTAGAAGCATCATCAATAAAAGTCACAAAGTATTTCTTATTCCCTAATGAGGGAGTAGAATGCAAATCTCATAGGTCACTATGGATCAACTCTAAAACTTTAGTTTTATGTTTTACATTTTGAGATGGTTTCTTAGTTATTTTGGTCAGCATGCAAGTCTTATACTTTTCAATGTCGATGTCAAAAGTTGGGATTAACTCAATCTTAGACATATCTTGCATCCTCTTAAAGTGGACATGGCCAGTCTAGCATGCCATAGGATTGAATCATTCAGTTTAGAGGTTGACATGAAGGCTGAACCAATATTATCATTAACAACATTAAGCCTGAACATTTGATTACTCAAATAACCAAAACCAATGAACACATCATGTTTGTATAAAATAAATTTATTAGATTCAATCACTTGTTTATAACCACAATTGTTTAAAATACTACTTGAAACCAAATTCTTCCTAATATTAGGAACATGCAAAACATTCAACAAAGAAACAACCTTTCTAAAACTAAATCTAAGATCTACATAACCACGTCCATGCACCAGGGTTGTTGACTCATTTCCCATGTAAAGAATAGATCCATCATTCAGTGACTCATAGGTTTTGAACTAGCATCTATCTTTACACACATGCACAGTTGCTCCCGAGACAACCCACCACGCAACATAATTATCTTGTACAAAATAAGCCTATGATACATATGTAACATATTAATCCTAAAGAGATCTATTAAACATATTTTGACCTTTCAGTTAGTTGTAGAACCATCTACTAAACCATTTGTGCTTGAACCATCGGGCTTGTTGCCAAGTTTTCCACCTTTGCAATCCATTTTCAAGTGTCTAGGTTTCTCACACTTCCAACAAGTCACTTTAGACTTCTTGTTGGGATCAGCTTTGGTATCCTGATGCTTATGTTTATCCTTGTTGTCATTGTACCTAAAGGAGTTGTTATGCTCTACCATATTGACAACTGAAGGACCATCAACATTGTTGCCCTTTGGCTTGTCACTATCCAGCGCCTTAAGAGACTCTTCAATGCGCAGATGACTGTCAAACTCAACAAGAGTTAACTCCTCCTTATTATGTTTTAATGTATGCTTGAAATCTTTCCAAAAAAGAGGAAGTCTGTCAATGATACAATAGATATGAATGGCCTCATCCATGTTTATTTTGTGTTGTGTAAACCTTCCAAATATACCAAAAATTTCATTTTATTGTTAGTCGTTTTGTAATTTGTAAAATTACTAACATGGAACTTCTTCCTTAATGCATCCTCAGTCATATATTTGGCCTCCAAGGAATCTCATAGTTCTTTGGAAGATTTAACATTTTGGTAAATATCAAACCAGACATATCATTGATGATTAAATGTCTGCAAACATAGTCATCATTATCCCACTTAGCCCTCCTCCTAATTTAAACTACGGTAGCATTCTTACCATCTTTAGGAATAGAAGTAGTGACCACATACACCACACTCATGCTAGAAAGCAAGAAGTGAATCTTCTTCTGCCATCTCCTAAAGTCTACTCCTTCAAACTTGTCAAGCTTGGAAAAGTTTGAAGCCATGTGTTTCATAGCAGCATCAGCCATTGATTATCACAAAATAACCTTCTTTGATTGTTGGTTGTTGTTGTTTGCCCAGAATAGGGTAAAGATAATCAATAGCTAACTAATTACCAATGAATATTACCGGTCACTTGAAATTGTATGATCACTTTCCAAACAAGATTCTTTGACCCCATGCATGGGTTGCACGAATACCCCCTTAGGATAAAACTAAGTGCTTGTTCTTGTTTTTGGCACAAATTAAGAACCCTTAGCTTCTAAGTGTTTATGTTTTTCTGTGTGTTTTTTCATGCAATTGTGATTCCTATTTATAGGGGATTTACTCAAACCTTAATCAATGGTAATTATGAGAGATTAATGGGCTCATTAATCTCTTTCATAATTAGCCTCCATAATTATAAGAATTAGTGGTTACATGACCAATTTAAACATGGTCATTTAATGCAGTCAAACCTGCCATTTTTTTGGTAAAGGGGAACATCCCCGGTAAAATATATTACACCAAAAAATCAGATAATGTTGAAACCGCCCATTTAATCTAACCACTAAAAGAGTCAAAGAAAATCAGTGACTTGATGAATGTACACTCTGTACCTCCAAACCCATTTCCATGTATGACCCGATTCCCACAATTGTGCTAAATTATTAAAAGTTTTGAACCACAACACGTTGGTTAGATATGTATGGTTGCATTTATACAATGTATTACGTTATCTTAAAGCAATTTTAAGCTTGGATTTATGAATTTATTAGGAACGTTATCTGAAACAATTTTAAGTTTGGATTTATGAATTTATTAGGAACGTTATCTGAAAGCAATTTCTGTTAGTTTTTATAATAATTGTGATCAAATACACTTATTTTCCCTCCTACTCCCATTTAATTTCACAAGGATAATTTTTTCTTTTATACTTTATGTTGATAGCCCACAAACTAGGACAACAGGATGCACAATTACATCATAACACTAAATGAGTTAGAGAAAAATATGTTAAATTAATCAAAAAATTGCTTTTTATTGAGAATCAAGTATGATTCCAAATAATTTTATTTGAGCGATCAGGGTTATACTTCAACATAAGGATATTTAGTGTCAACTTTACATTTTTTTTAATTTGTTGTTAATCGGTACTTAGTATGTTATATTGCCATTATATTATGTTGGTGCAACATTGACTAGGATTTCCTTTATGTTTTAACGAAGATAAATAAATGTTCGCAAAACATAAAATCACAAACGATAACCAAAATCTGTAAAAACGGATTTGCATGTCCGACACACTAGTCATGCGTTAGCGCGCGCAGCGCGCCACAAGCGATCTCTGTTTTTACGGATTTACTTTTGTCAGCTTTCCTCTTACCCGACACATGTAGAAACTTTAATAAATGTATGTATAATATATTTGAGCATTTGGGAACATTCTAAATAAGGTTTAGACTTAGAGAGGAGCAAAAACGAATCCTCTTGTTTTTCAATAAAACGCCAACTAAAATATTTTATAAAACGCCTCTAGACAAGTCCAAAACTTCTTTCTAAACCTAGTATGATCATATGTTCAACATACCATTAAATGAAAGTATTCATTTGACCTTAATCCAGATTTACGTTGTTCCTAATCACGTAACAAATTTTACTCCCTTATTGGTCAAACTAAGTCAAAGGTCACTTTGCGTAAACGAATCCTTTCCCGATATGAGGCATGCTTTACTTTAGATGAAAAACACTTAGCTTGTTTGCATCAAGATGATTAGTGATAAAATACATTGTTGATTATCATGAATTAAAGTCTAAATGACTAAATGAGTTTATGGTATTTGGAGATTAATCATGCTTTGACTTTTCTCATCTCCTTACCTATAAATGTTTTACAAACTCACATGTCTTCTTTCTCATACCCTTTCGTTAGTGTCGAGTCTTTAGGTTAGGTTAGGACTTGGTTCATCTATCTTATTTCAATCAATCGAGTTGTAAGGGAAGTCTTGTATATGTGGGATCAAGCCTAGATCATTGGGGGTCTAGTTGGGGTTTTGGAAAGCTTCTGGGGGGAAGGCTTTAAAGTTATAGGTTAAGTCGAATCACTGGTTCTTAGGGGTGGATTCCGAGGGCGGAATACCTGTAGGTAGTATTTCTTCTTTGTGAGCGTTGGGCTTTGTGAAAGTCGGTGGAGTTAAATTGTAATACGCTTTTTAGTCCACCATAAGGATTATATACGAGTGTAGTATCAGAGTCGTAGATTCGTAACTGGACGTACGAAAGACTAAACCCCCTTCCTTAACCAGTATATATTATGGTCTCTCTCTCTCTCTCTCTCTCTCTCTCTCTCTCTCTCTTTCTCTCTCTCTCACTCTCTCTCTCTCTCTCTATATATATATATATATATTTATGTCTACTTATTATTTCTTTCTTAAGTAGATCATCACACCACTAGGCTCTTTCAAGACTTGAAGTTTTATAAACTTCAAAGAAGTCAAGAAATTTGTATTCAACCCCCTCTATAGTTCTACAATTGGTATCAAAGCGGTTTACTCAAGTTTTTAAGTGTTAAATCCTTCCCGGGAAGTCGTTTTAAGTTGAAAACTTCTTTTTCAAAAATTCGAAATCTGAACTCTGGTTTTTAAGAAAGTTGAGTAAAGATCCATGGCCTAAGAGAACTATGTTGAGGGGTGTTCTATGCAAAGACCACCTTGCTAGAACCCAATGGGTTTTGCTTTTGAAAAGCCTGCTTTGAGACTTATGTTAAGTTCAAAGATGTTGACTTATGGTAAGTCATACAAAACGGTGATTTCTACTATGAAGTTGAAGATTCAGAAACTAAGTTGATAAAGGAAACGCCGTATGAATTTCTTGAAGATGATCAAAATAAGAAACTTGGAAAGAAAAATGAAGCCAAGAAGACTCTTTATAATGATCTACCCTGTAAAGAGTATGAAAGAGTTTCTATGTGTAAAATCGCCAAGGAGGTTTGGCATACACTAATCATCACTCACCAAGGCAATTCACAAGTCAAGAATTGCAAGATTGATCTTCTTACTCAAGCATATAAGAAGTTCTTAATCTCCAATGAATAAACTATTGATAGCGGCTTCACAGGATTCAATGCTATTGTGACTAGTCTCAAATCGTTAGATTCAGACTACTCGAGTAAGAATCATGTAAGAAATTTTCTTTGTGCTCTATCATTGAAATGGAGATTCAAGGTGACGGCCATTGAAGAAGCCAAAGATTTGGCAACACTTCCTCTTGATGAGCTAATTGGAAACCTTAAGGTTTATGAAATGGTCTTGGATAATGATGGCGTAGCTTTTAAGACTACTAAAGAAAAGGTCAAGTCATTGGCTTTTAAAGCTAAAGTCATTAGGGAGCAAACTAGTGATGATAGTGATAGTCAAGAAGGAAGTAATGAAGACATAGATGAAGAAGAAGCCGAGGCATTTAATTTAATGGCTAGGAATTTCTACAAGTTCTTCTGTAAGGGTAGTCGATTCGGGCTTGAAAATCTACTTGGGTAATGGTGCCAATAGGTTTGGAAGAGGCCGTGGTAATAGCTTTAGGAACAAAGTGGTGAAAGGTTGAAACAAAAAGGAGCTTGCTACAATTGCAGAATAGAATGCCACTTTTCTAGTGAGTATAGAAAGCCAAAGGAGAATAAGGCTTTTGTTGGAGTAGCATGGAGCGATAATGAAGACGGTGATGAACCTCTAAACGACGCAACATGTCTTATGGCAATCAACTCTCAAGAGGTAGTATCCAAACCATCTAGTTCTAATAATGATTTAAATATTGTTGATTTGCAAAATGAGAATGAGGAACTCCTAAGGTTTAACAAGGATTTTACAAAGACATTTGAAAAACTTTAATGAAAAACGTTCTCTTAAAAGTGAGAATTTAAAACTTTTAAGCAAAATCAATGATCTTGAATTGTAAGTAAAGAAACAAATGGTTGAACCTTGCAAAAAGTGTGAAGTACTCACTCAAGATGTTGACTCTTTAAATTGCAATGTTTTCAGACTTCAAGATGAAGCATTGAATTTTTTAAAATTAAAAAAGATTAGCATTGTTTTGGACGATATATTAAGTCGTCAAAAGTTGTCCCAAGATAAGGAAGGTTTTGGATTTTCTAAGAATAATTAAACCACTTCTGTAAGTCTAAACAAACTAATAGTGTTTGTTAAAGAGAGTCAACATGAAAATTCATCAAATAACCTTGTTAAACCCATAGTACCTCAAACTCACTTTGCAAACACTCGAGGTTACCAAGCACCCACTACAAGAGTGACTACTAAACACCAAGAATATCACTCGGGCTCTCATAATGGACTTGGATACATACAACCTCGAGTTGACCATAGACCTCTCTTACCCACACCAAATATGAGACCCTCAAACTCATATGGCCAAAGACCTTCTTTTCAAAACAACCATTCTTCGAAAAGAAGAAATTTTTATAACAATCAAAGGTCTTCACATTATCAACATAGCACCTTCCAAATGAGAGAAAACTCCTACCCAAATCAAAGGCTAAAAACACCTCAGATCGTTGGACCAAACTTTCAAAACTTTCATGACTTTCAAAATAATCCTTGGCTCGAGTTCTCAAGGTAAACCTACATAAACTAAGTGCTTTACTTCAAGACCCAAGAATGGTTAACTTGGGAACCATATCCTCTAACCACAAAGGACCCATAAAATAATGGGTACCGCAACCTTAAATTCATATTTGCTTGTAGGTGTGTCTTAAATGAGATCTACTACCGGATGATTGGATTGTGGATAGTGGTTGCACTAAGCACATGACTGGGAATGGAAGATTGTTTACTTCGTACAAGGCGTATGATGGTGGACATGTCGTATTTAGGAGCAACCTAAAGGGCAAGGTCATCTTTGGAGGTAATATTTCTCATGACTCCATTACAATTACTAATGTTGAGCATGTTAGTGGTCTAACTCTTAACTTGATTAGCGTAGGTCAATTATGTGATGATGATTGCATAGTTAACTTTACTAAAGAAGATTATACTATTAGTAAAAATGGTAAAACACTAGCCAAAGTACATAGGAGAAATGGATTATATACTTGCAAATTGGGAGATAACTCCAAACAATAAATTTGTCTTACATCCATGATAGATAACTCAACGCTTTGACATAGGAGGTTAGGTCACACCAATATGCAGTTAGTTCAAAACTTAGCTTCCAACGAGCTAGTAAGGAACCTACCTAAGTTGAGTTTTGAAAGAAACTTTTGTGATACGTGTGGTCTAAGGAGTCAAGGTAATGCAAACAATAGGACTAGGAAAGAAGTGTCAACTACTAGGGTTTTAGAGTTGTTACACTTAGATTTGTTTGGTCCATCTCCAATTCAAAGAAGCGAAGGCGACTTCTACACTTTAATGATTGTGGATGATCACTTAAATTAGACTTGGGTTATGTTTGTAGAGTCTAAGGAAGACGTCTTAGAAAAGTTTAAAATATTGTGTAAAAATCTTGAAAACCTACATGATTGTTCTATTGTTTCAACTGTAACAAATCATAGTAGTGAATTTGATAAATTGCAATTTTGGAGCTTTTGTGAGCAACATGGAATGTCTTATAACTTGTCTGGCCCGTTCACTTCTCAATCAAGTGAGATTGTTGAAAGAACACATCGCATGTTAAAAAAAGATAAGTCGTGCTATGTTAGACAAGCAATCTATTCCACAAAAGTTTTGGTGTCATGCATTAGATACGGAAACATACATTTTTAATAGGGTTTATATTAGAAAAATCATTAATAAAATAACCTACGAAATCCTTAGAAATAGAAAGCCATAATTAGAGTACTTTAGGGTCTTTGGTTGTATAGTATTTATACTTAACACTAAAATACATCTCACCAAGTTCGACCCAAAGTCGTACAAAGGTGTGTTTTAGCATACTCTCAAACTAGTAAAGCATACATAGTGCTTAACAAGGAAACAATGAGAATTGAGGAATCTCTCAATGTTACCATTGATGAGAGTTTTCTAGAGCCTAAGTCATCTCCTTCGGTAGAAGATGATAGGATCATTGAACCTTTAGTTAAAAATCTAGTTTTGGTCTCCGTCACTAAAAGCTAATTCCTCAGAGCCGGGTTATCCTAAGAGTTTAAAAGAAGCTATAGGACACCTAATAAAACAAGTAATTAGTGAGTTAAATGGGAGAACACTTACGTCTAAGACAAAACAAGGTTAGGATTTTAGCATGGCATTTTTTGAAAGTCCAAATTGCACGTGACTAGTTGAGGTCGTTCATGGTAGACATGCACTATAGGATATTGATTTGAGTAAGTAAGGGGTCAAAATAAGGATTGAAGTTTAAAGGTCATTTGCATAACCAATTAGAGATAATTGTGCTTTTAGAGTTTATGTGATTATGTGCAATGTGTTAGGACCTATGTGAAAGGAATGAAAGTTAAGCAACATTATTGTTTTAACGAGATGATGGATAGATGTCAATGCATTTTTGAATTATGATTGACCTTATCTTGGATTCTACATGTCAAACCTGTGTGCTATGAATAAGAAATTTGATCTACGTCTTGTCAATATTATGGTAATCATCGCCTCATAGATTTAAATGTGTGAAATCAGATTATTCACAACATTACATGATCTATTCCCCATGATAGACATGAAAGATTAAATAGACAAATTCATTGACAAAATCATTTTGGATCCCAACTCATCCTTATGTTAAAAATATTGTATTTGTGTCAACTTGTTCATCTTATGTGTTGTTTGCATGCTATTATGTAAACATACAAACTACTTATGTAGTTGAAGAGAATTCTTTTAATAGAACTCGGTATGGTATTGCATAACATACTAAAATACATAATTAACAAACATGATAATATAGTTATCTCATCCAAGAAACTATGGAGGACTTGACTCACCATACACTATGGTAGTTAAAGATTATCATTGTTGACACAATACATCGACTATAAATCCGAGATATTATACTTAGCAACACTTTACTATTGTACTATAGATTATATGTTCAATATGTGTAAAATATCCAAAAAGGATTGAAATACACATTGAAGTAGGTTTGATAATTTAGATAACTCATCTGAGATCCAAAGTATTTTCCTTATAATGCAATGAAAACAAAGTTATCAATTTCAAAAATCTAAAATGGTGATTAAGAATCTCTACACAACAAACTACAATTTCATGCATGGCTAGACAAATCAATGGTACATGTATATCTAATTAGCAGAACTAGTTTGTGTAACTTAATCATCCATTCTTAACCAAGTCCTAAAAGATCCTAACTAAACATCTCAAATCACCAAATCATAATGGTCTTCCCAATAGAATACTTACTTTACAAAAGGAATACCTATCTTAAACTTTTAAGAATCAAAGTACTAAGTCTAATTACTCAAAAGCTACTTGTTAAATCAAAAATCTTATACCTAACTCAAATCTCATGATAACATCAAATAGTTAATACTTTTTAGTATCAAATTCCCTACGAAAATGCTTGTAAATATGTTATAAATATCTAAAAACACTACTTAATTGCCTATATTTAGTTTTCAGGAGCAAAGCAAGCATTTGAGCAAAAGATGTAGGATTTAGAGGTGGAATTCAAGAAGTGATGGCATTTAAGGCTTTTACGGCGTAACCTCCCCGCAAGAGTTACGTCATAATCAAGAGTAATGAAGAAATAACTTAGCATCAGTTGTTACGGCGTAACATCACCGTCACCTTTACGCCATAACCTATCATCTGAAAAAGGATTGAGTATCTGAGTCATCGTTATGGTATAACCATGGAGATAAGGTTACGCCACAACATCAATTAAGCCTGGAACATGGGATACCACATCAGCATTGTTACGTCGTAATGTGTTCATAACTGTTATGCCATAACACATTTGATACTTATAAATTAAGCCCTCACTCGGCTCATTTGGCATCACTCACTTTGCCTCTTCACCCCATAGTACCAAAAGGCGAACAAGCCCTCAAGAAGATGAAGCATTCCACTAGAAGTCTAAGGGAGAATCATTGTACTTCATTTTAGCAGTAATCATTCAAAAACACAGTTTGTAAGAATTATGATTTATTAATCCATAATCTCCTCATTTACTTCTTATCTTACTGTTGTTATGAGTGGCTAAGCACTCCTAGTGTTAAAACACTTTGAAAACACTTAGAAAAACACTTGTGTCCAATAGTAAAATAAGCAATGTAATTCACCCCTTAGAGTTTGTAAAACAATTAAGTAGTAAAAAGGGGGCTATGAACTCACAAAGTATTGAAAGGTAATTGTACTGTAGTAAAATATACAAGTTTGTAAACGAGCATGTATTCCCCTCGCGGGTTTATAAAACATTGAAAAGATTGAAATGCGAGACTATGAACTCACTAAGTCCTTGAAAAGTAATCACATTGTTTATAAGATAAACGAGTATGTAAAAGAGTTTGTAACAAGCATGTATCCCCCTCGCGGGTTTATAGCATCATGTAAATAAGTAAAAGCGAGGCCTATGAATCTCACCTTAGAAGTGAAGTGATAAATAATCCGTAAATGGCAGAAAATGTATCACGGAAATATCCGAAAGCAACCTAAGTAAATATGGGTCGTATAAGTACCAAGTACTTTTATTAATAACATTGAATATAATCTTAAGTAGTTATACCACTATCGTTCGGGGCTATCATAATTACAGAGGTCATGACCATGACTACGGGAGCTAGGATACTTTAAATCGTAAATCCAACAACTCGTCGATACGCCATCCGAAGAGGCCTCATTATGAAACTCCCTAGTAATATATCACTTTGATAACCACTCAATATTCTATATAGCATAATCACCGACTAATCGTTTTAGTAAAATAATATTTATAAAGTGAAAACGTTTATAAATATACTTTTCGTAAAAATGACCTAATTTGGTCGTTTTAAAGCCCGTTAGCTCGCTATTCTTACGTCCACGCTTCGTAGTAAGACGAGCGATCAAAAATATTACATTTTTTAAGTTTTTATGATTCTGTGATGAATATATTTTTTATAAAAATTGTTTTATAAAGATTAACTATCGTAAACTTGTAAATAGAGTATATTCTTCGTTATTAATCGTTTTTTCGAGTTCTTTATGACCCCTCGATCCTTGAGACATCCTGGTATTTTATAAAATCATAAAACATATTGTAAATTCGAATTACAAACAACCCTTAAGTATTTTTCTCAATAATGTGGTTAAAACTTGTTTTTAGGACTTTATACTTTAATCACTTTGTACAAACCCATTAGAACCCCTAATATCAGTTGAGGGGTTAAAAGTGTAACATTTTTGGTATAGTTTTTATAAAAACGGTTCGGGACTCATTTGAGCGACTTAACGAATGATTCAACGCACGAAACTTGCGCCATTGTTTTTCAAATCATTTTTCTGATAAAAATGAGTATTCGCATGATAATATTTCATAAATTTTTTTTTTTATAATATTTAATAAAATATCAGTTATTCATTTTATGAACCGGTTTCGCTCCGTCCGAAATAAAAATGGATTTCAACTCGAATAGTCGCGTTTTCAAAAACGCTTTTAATTAAAAATGATGAATAATTTATTTAATATTTTTATTAAATAAATACTGATAACTAAAAACAAATTTAATTGTTTTTATGTGTCCGCGTTGTATATTGTTCGAATAATGTTTGCGGCGCTGTTTTAGCCCTTTTCGGCTCGTTTCCAGGTCTCGGGCAGAACTAAAAAGTTGTCTGGAATGTCGTTTTGTATGTTTTTCTTACTAGTTAAGCCTTTATATAGGGCTTAACTAAGGTTAAGAAACTCTAGTTAAGTTAAAGGAAAATATCTAAAAGATATTTTAGATAAATATCTAATAAATATCTTATAAATATCTAATAAATATCTTATTAATTAAACGCGAGCTATGACCAAGGTCAAGAAATAAATATGACGTGGTTCATAAAATGATATTTTATGATCATAAGAATAATAGCGAGACATGTCGTAAATTTTTACGATGCTCAAAACGATTAACGAACGCGCGATCAACCGTTGACTCGCGAAACGTCAAAAATAAAAATTATCAATTCTTCTCCAAATTTTTCATAATAAAATACGAAAATATTTATTATCGACAAATAAAATGTTAAATGTCGACACTCACTCACGGAAACTCGTAAAATAGATGACGTCGAAAATGACCTGAAAATACGGAATGTTACAGTCCTTCCCCGTTAAATGAGCCTTGTCCTCAAGGCTCAAGTTGCGACACTTGACGAAGGTACGGGTTCGGAGAAAGATGCGGATATTTCATCCGAAATTGTGTTGATGAAGAGGTGTAGGTTTTAAGGTGATTACTCCTCAAGCATGTCATGGTCTTTTCGAATGCATAGGTAATCAGTCTATGCACCAAATATACATAGGTGATTAAGCTATGTATATTTGAGGTCCAATGATGTAATGCTCATTTTCGTCAAAATAGTGTGATGTAGGAAATGTATCAAATAGTTTTATAACGAAATTGAAATTGTCAGTAATAGTAAACCATGAAGTTAGCTCATAGGAGTGACAACTAAATGGTCTATAGATTGACATCGAGATTGTTTGTAAAGCGATAGGTCATAACAAGTATAAAGATATCGAACAAACGCAGAATAGTCATAAAGAATGAACGTAAAGAATTATTCAATCAACAAAATAAACGTAAAAAGTCGTGTTTTAAAGGTAGGTGCTCCAAAGTGATACGTATGAGGTGACAAGTTAATTGTCGTACTCCCATCAACTGGAAGACTTCAAAACGATGGATTACGAAACAACATATGCGATTCAAAATCATAAGAAGAGTGTTCCAACTCAGAGTCGAATGGTAAAGTAACTAGTAGAATTTACAAAATATGCCGAATTTTCGATATCATCAAAAGAGAATAAAGTAAAGTCGCGTAAATGATCGAAGTTAATCGTAAGAGATCAAGAAGAAATTATCCCATATGTATAGGTATCCATATATAATACCAGCATTGACGCTTAAGGGAGTAAAATGAGAAATCAGGAAGTACACAAAAATCAGAATGTTTAATATTTATATAACAGACCGATATAAGGTAAATAGTGTAAGTCGTCATATGATAGATGTAATGGAAACAAAATTCATAGTCTAGTATTTAATACTCATATATCCATGTATTGTAGAGGGAGAAAAGAGAGCATATAAGTTACCTGGGAGCAAGCGCGCACGGATATCGGATAAAACAAGGAGAGACTCTATATTTTGAAAAACATGGTCATAGTCTAGGTTTTGAAAACGACCTAGTTCTCTATGACTTCAGCTCTGATACCATCTGTAACACCCCCCAAAAATCAGGACAACGCAGCGGAATGGTAACATTGGGGTGCTACTTCAGGGCACAAAACACCCAAAAAAAAAAAGTGTCACGAAAAACGACTCAAAAGAGTCGTTTAAAATAAATTTCACATTCTGTTATATTAAAAATCAGAGTTTACAAATTATTTAATGGTACTCAATTATTAAAAATACGTTCACAATATATCCGCGCGACTCGATGCGCTCAATGCTCACTAGCAAATAATAACCTGAGAAATCATGCAAAAACGATCAACATAAAGTTGTGAATTCATTAGGTTTTAAGTAAAAGCTAGTATTGTAATAATTTATGAAGTATTTCAGAATGAAAAAGTAGCGTTACAACATTTAAAAGTGTTATTTCCGAAATCCAAGTAGAGATTTAATAAATCTAGTAATGTTCAGTAGTGGACCACAAGATCGAAGTAAATGGTGGACTAAGTACGTATTCCGAAGTCCAAAACAAGTAATAGCAGACTATGTACGTATTCCATAGTCCAAAATAGGTAAGGTAGACAAGAGAAACACATTCATCATGTCCAACACTTTGTATTATTGCACTAAGCTCATGACCCCGAAGCCTTAACTAGTTTGTGCCCCAAATGTATAGGATGCTTGCCAACAACCTAAAAGTATTCTCAATGTTAAATGCACCATGGTCAACTTGTGACCAGAAATTCCAGGTGGGGATTGTCAGTCCCGATAGATCTATCCACAACACTCGCGCTCACTACAATAGCAATTGACGGTTCATGATATAGTAGGGACTTAATTGGCAATAGTGGTAACTTAGGCAATAATATTCAGGCAGTAATCTGGATAGCATACAGTTTAAAACACTTTGAAAACACTTAGAAAAACACTTGTGTCCAATAGTAAAATAAGCAATGTAATTCACCCCTTAGAGTTTGTAAAACAATTAAGTAGTAAAAAGGGGGCTATGAACTCACAAAGTATTGAAAGGTAATTGTACTGTAGTAAAATATACAAGTTTGTAAACGAGCATGTATTCCCCTCGCGGGTTTATAAAACATTGAAAAGATTGAAATGCGAGACTATGAACTCACTAAGTCCTTGAAAAGTAATCACATTGTTATAAGATAAACGAGTATGTAAAAGAGTTTGTAACAAGCATGTATCCCCCTCGCGGGTTTATAAAGCATGTAAATAAGTAAAAGCGAGGCTATGAATCTCACCTTAGAAGTGAAGTGATGAAATAATCAGGTAAATGGCAGAAAATGTATCACGGAAATATCCGAAAGCAACCTAAGTAAATATGGGTCGTATAAGTACCAAGTACTTTAATTAATAACATTGAATATAATCTTATAGTTGTTATATCGTACTATCGTTCGGGCTATCATAATTAAAGAGGTCATGACATGACGTACGAGGAGCTAGGATACTTTAAATCGTAAATCCAACAACTCGTCAATACGCCATCCGAAGAGGCCTCATTATGAAATTCCCTAGTAATATAGCACTTTGGTAACTATAACACATATATATTTCTATATAGCTACATCACCATCTAGTTGCGTTTGTGAAATTATGTTCAAATTGTATTTGATAATTAAATACCATGTATTTATCTCCGTATAATCGTTAAATGGTTTAATCGCCTTTGTAAAATAATATTTATAAAGTCTAAACTAATTATAAATATTATTTAAATGATTCCATAAAGTTTTGCAAAAAGTTTTATTAAAAACGAACCAACACTATTCACCTCAGGAAATAGTGCACAAGTTAGAAAATAGTGTGTAACTTTCTCGTTTTAAACCCGTTGTGTACGTTTCCTTCGTTCACGCTTTCGTATTTGAAAGATGTATCAAATAATCGTATTTTTAAAAAGTTAAAATCTGCTGATGAATAGTACTTTTACTATTCATGAATAGTAATAATTTATATAAATTTAATTAGCTTAATCGTATAATCGTCATAACTTATTCGTTTTAACTCCGATTTTAGTGATTCTTTCGAGCACGTTCTTGTAATTGAAAGTTTTATCATATTATTGATGTTTATAAAGTATAAGTTTCTGTGATGAATAGTACTTTTTATAAAAATTGTTTTATAAAAGTATTAACTATCGTAAACTTGTAAATAGCGTATCTTCTTCGTTATTAATCGGTTTTTCGAGTTCTTTATGACCCCTCGATCCTTGTGACATGTAGTATTTTATAAAATCATAAAACATATATGTAAATTTTGAATTACAAACAGCCCCTTAAGATATTTTTCTCAGAATGTGTTTAAAACTTGTTTTTAGGACTTTTTAGCTTTACCACTTTGTTACAAACCCATTAGAACCCTTAATATCTTATGTCTTACATATATTAGCTCCATTAGGTCATATTTTGTTCAAGATTTCGAGATAACAAGTGTTCTAATCTCACTTTTAATCAAAACCCATTAAAGAAACCCTAAATGGTGATTTAGCTATAAAGAACATGTAAACACATAAAATCATGAAATGAAAAGTATAAAGGTATTTAGATAACCTTAGGAAGGATGAATGATGAAGAACAAATTATCTAAACCCTTGTTTTGGATATCAAACCCGAGATTATAACACTAGAAAAACCCTTAATCCTTTGAAACCCGAATCTTGCACAAACTTTCTTAAATCTTCGAAACGAGAAATCAACCCTCCGATCTTTCTTAGAACACCTTAGAATAGATGTAAGAACACTTGTATTTGATCTAGAAAATCAAAGTATGGATGTGTTATGGAGATGGTTTTGAGCCGTGATATATGATGAGAGAAATGAGAGAGATTTTTGTGTTTTACACCTTAGGAATGTGTTTTGTATGTTTTTCTTACTAGTTAAGCCTTTATATAGGGCTTAACTAAGGTTAAGAAACTCTAGTTAAGTTAACTAGGGTTAAGTTAAAGGAAAATATCTAAAAGATATTTTAGATAAATATCTAATAAATATCTTATAAATATCTTGTTAATTAAACGCGAGCTATGACCAAGGTTGAGGAACAAAGATGACACGGTTCATAAAATGATATTTTATGATCATAAAAATAATAACGAGACACGTCGTAAATTTTACGAAGCTCGAAACGATTAACGAACGCGCGGTCAAATGTCGACTCGCGGAACGTCAAAAAAATATAAGTAACCCAATCTTTTCCAAAATTTTCATAATAAATACAAAAATATTTATTATCGACAAATAAAATGTTAAATGTCGACACTCACTCACGGAAACTCGTAAAATAGATGACGTCGAAAATGACCTGAAAATACGGAATGTTACAGCTGGTGTTCAGGATGCTGGTGTTCATGTTGTGAACGAGGAGAGTGGTGATGCTGCGGTGGCGGATCAGATTGAGGAGAGTGATCATGTTGTTCAAGATGAATGGGCTAACATTGTTCGCGTAAAGGATGAGATGCTAGCTACCATTACTGACAGAACTAAGGGGTCCAAGAAGAAAAGGAAAGCTGCTGGAGGGGCTAGTGGCTCCAACCTACCTCCCAAAAAGCTAAGGGCAGACTATGATACCTCTGGTGCCGGTGTTAGTACCGATGGAAAATCTGTTGTTGCACTTCAGGGTTTGTTGAAACGCAGTACTTTGTCTGTTGAGGTTGGTGTTGCGGCGGTGGCTACGTTGCCGTTTATTACCTCTTTCGTGTCCCTTACTCCGGAGCATGAGGGGGCGGCCGCACTGATTTAGTTACTAGGCCTAATCAACGTACTCAGAACCTAACAGAGAGGTTTGTAGTTCTTTCAGATTATCCTTTTCATTCTAGTTCAGTCCCCGATTAACGATTCATTTTAAATACCAAAAGATTCTTTTAACAGCATGGAGGTGCTTTTCGGTAGGACGAGCCTGATACCGTGCACACATGCAAACAGCATATACCAGGTCTGGTCTACTGGATGTCAGATACATAAGGGTGCCAACCATGCCACGATAATGTGTAGGATATCAACTCTTTCCTCAAGTGTATCCTATATCCAGTTTAGACTTCTCCCACCATTGAGTGTCCACGAGGGGTCATAAGATTCCCATACCATATTTTTTAAGATTGATCTCAAGAGCAATATTTAGCTGATTAAGACAGATGCCTCTGGGCCTTTGTGAAATCTGTAGTCCGTAGAAAAAAATGAGATTTTGAAAAAAATAAGATTTTGCCCATCATTGACATCTTAAATTTTGAACACATTATCTCAGAAAATTGGTCACAAAGTTCAGTAGTTATGGAAGCAAAGATTATATCATCAACGTAAATTTATACCAGGAGGATGTCTTTGCTTTCACGTCAGACGAACAATGTGGGATCAACTTTGCCTTTGGAGAATCCTTTTGAGAGAAGAAACGACGACAACAAATCGTACCATGCACGAGGAGCCTGTTTTAACCCATAAAGAGCCTTCTTCAGACAGTACACATGATTAGGATTGTTGGAATCCACAAACCCATCTGGCTGACTAACATAAACTTCTTCCCGTAAAATGCCGTTCAAGAATGCCGTATTCACATCCATTTGGTAGACGATCATATTCATGTGAGCAGCATATGCAAGGAATATTCGAACAGCCTCGAGTCTTGATACTGGAGCGAAGGATTCTTCAAAATCAATTCCTTCCTCTTGACGATATCCACGAGCAACCAAACGAGCCTTATTTTTTAAGATACCACCCAACTCATCGAGTTTCACCTTGTAGATCCACTTTAAAGTGATGGCCATCACTTTATCTGGTCGTGGAACAAGTTCCCAGACTTCAAGACGCTCGAATTCATTAAGCTCTTCTTGCATTGCTTCAATCCAACATGATTAAGTGAGAGCGTCTTTGTAAGTCTTAGGTTCAACTGAGGTTAAAAATGCATCATAATAACAGAAGAGGGCTTGTTCATGAAGCTGAAGTCTTGTGGAAACCGGTCTTGAAAGTTCTCCAATGATATATTGCAAAAGATGATCTTTAGTCCATCTTGAGATATGTTCGGAGACTGGAGTGTTTAGGTGCACAATGGTAGGAATAACATCTGATGAAGAAGATTCTTCAGAAATGATTTCTGGAATAGGAATACCAAAATACGGATCGTTACTCATGTGTGCCACCTCAAGACCATGATTCTCTTCTTCAGCACCGAAAGGAATTTCTTGGATTGTGGTTGAGTAGATGTTTGAGAAGTACTTGTAGAAGGTGCATCCTGATCAATAGTTATTGAGGATTGTGAACCAGTTGACTCAACAGGAGCTTGGGCTTCTACTACAGGAACATGAATCTCATATGCAGGAACTGAAGAGTCAATATTTGCTGGAGGATTGAAGAGTTCATCAAACACTGGTTGAAATACCATGTCCCATTCTTTCCTTATTGGTGGTACAAACTGTGCTGGAGAAGGATGGTTTAGAACGAGTCCTGAACTGGGTGTTGCAGGAGTCATTTCATGAAGTGCAGGTCCTGAACTGAATTGTTCAGAAGCCATTGTTGTCAGCTCATCAAAATCAATGTGGCAAGTTTCAATAATTCTTCTTGTTCGTCGGTTGTAAATCCGGTATGCCTTCTTCATGGGTGCGTAGCCAATGAAAATTCCTTTGTCAGCTTTGGACTGAAGTTTACCCAAATTTTCACTATCATTAGTTGGGTAGCATAGTGCACCGAACACATGAAGATATGATAGATCAGGTTTCTTGTCATGTAGAAGCTCATAAGGAGTTTTTCCATGTCTAAGGCGTACAATGGAACGGTTTTGTTGTGGATGGTGGAGAAAATGGATTTATGAACATATTCTTGTCGAACATTGCATCTTGAGCATTATGAGCAACTGCTTCAGATTGGAGTTGTGGTTGTTCATTTTGTTGCTGAAAATGTTGTTGTCATTGTTGTAGCTCGTCAACATCTTGTAAAGTGTTAGGAAATAGGCTGGATCTATGTAAATAAATTTGTTGGTGTCGGATGTGTTTTTGTTGTTGTTGTAAATGCACTTGGAGTATGAAGATTCAAAAAATGTTGCTAGTGCTAGCACGGAGCAGTTATTGTAGCATCTAACGGTGGACACCCATATAATCATCTACATTGCTTCAAAAAAGAGTATCTAAATGAAGTTCAGTTGGTTTGTTCAGGTGTTATTGATGTGGAGCATAAGTAAGATTGAGTCATGACAGATGTGGTCCAGAAGTACTTTTTAAGCCTCTGGTTTTTGAACTGCGTGTTCAAAAGGCCATTGCTAAATTTATCATATGTGGACATTCATCGTTCCGTGGACCGTCTTTGTCTGACGCTTGTAAACTCTGTAAGCAAATGAAGTAGAAGTGTGGAAAACTAGAAGGGGGCTGGGGGGGGTTGATAGTTTACCGCTTTTTAATTTAGTGTATTGTTTATTATAAAAAACATAGATTCGGGGGGGGGGGGAGGGGTTTTTTTATGTGATTCTCATATGTGCAACAATTATGAACATATTAACTAAGTTAAATTAAAGGATCACTACATAAATAAATAAACAAGACAAGAGATAAGAGTTAGAAGGATCAAACCACAACACAAGGATTTATAGTGGTTCGGTAACGAAGATCCTCTTCGCCCTACTCCACTCCCTGAGTACCTACTCATGAGATGTCTCTTCACTTTGTCAACAAATTCCCTTTAGGCAGAGAAACCGTCTTACACAAATAGCTTTACACTTATTTCAGACCACTAAGCAAATGTCGAAGTTCTATCTTAAATAGATCCATTCTACACTCACTTTGTTTTTGAGGCTTAAAAATTACTACCACACTATCAAACACTTACTTCACTAAACACTAACACGATCACTTCGATCTATCTATTCCTTCTACGATCACCACTATCTAACTATTATACGCACTTACACAATATACACAAATGCTTTACAAGATATGATACAATCGTAACTATGTTACGAGAACACGTGCAAGCTATACTACTTCGATACTGATGGTAGGAAGGATTCTTCTATTGCTCTTCGAAGATCTAAAGCTTGGATCATTGGAAACAAATACTTTAGAATTAACATGATCATGGAATGATGTGAATGTAAATGATTTTTAGAACAAAAAGAATATGTGTGCAAAAGGTAAAAAATATGTTGGGAACAGTCTGCTATTTATAGGCAAAGCTGAAGAGCGTTTTCTTGTGTGGCCGGACACCCCCTTTGCTCCTTTGCTGACCTCTATCACTAAGGGGTATTGTAGAAGTCGACCTGTACATTTAAGGGGGCTGCCCATAGTTGGGTACGCTCCATTTTTGTCTTTTCTAGGAAGAGGTGTTTCTTGGATTAAATATATCAGTTTTTTTTTAGTGGAAAAAATTTGATATTCAAAAACATCAATTCTGAATAAAACAATATTTTATAAATTGCAAAAATATTGTGTATAAAATTATAAAAATGTTTGTTACATTTTAAAAAAATGTTGAGGTTGAATAAAAGTTCTTTCGTTCATAAAATGTCTTAAGCGTTGTTTATTCATACCTTAATTGATTAAATATTCGAACGAAAATTTCGACTAATTACTTGTAGATGTTTAATTTTTTAAATTGAGCGTTTTACATGTTGTGATTATCCAAAACTGTAGTGAGGTCAAAAAAATATTAATAAATTTTAGGCAGTTTTTCTATCAACAATCTCTCCCCTTTTTTGTTGATTACAAAATCTTTAAACTCCATTAAATGTAAAATTTATTTATAAACAAGTATTTAGTGAGTTTTAATTCTATTTTTCTCCCCTTTTGTAGAATCATAAGGATTAGTCGATTTCGGTTGTGCAAAATCTCGAATGATAACAAATGCTCCACCTTCTAATGTGTACTCTCACTGTTTAAGGCCAAAGGATCGAGCTTGGTAACTTTTGCTACAAAAACCAAGTTAGAGAGACAAGAGGCAATATAATCTTCTATCATTTAGCAAAAAGTTGTGAAAAAATTTTAAACATGGTTGGTTTAGTACATAAATAATAAATATATGTGTGTTAATCAATTGGTCACAAAATATATATAACCATATCATATTTTCCACACGATAACTTTATAAGTATAAGAGAGGAATCAACCAATAGTATGATTATTAGCCTACACACACTAATAAATTAAATACATGATGGTTTAATACTTATTCATTAAAACATAAAAAATTTGCATAAAACACATTCTTACGACATGCATTACTGTAGGATATCATTTCATAACCAAATCAACATAAATAAGCTAAAATCTTAGAGAGCAACCAAGAACTAGAGAAAGGAAAGAGTAAAAAAGGAAAAATTGGAAGGCTTTCATTTACTAGGTGAAAATGAGAACCAAACACCCTCCTAACATGTTAGGAGTGGTAGTATTTATTGTTTTAAAGTAACTTGGACCCTTGTTGGGTCGTTTGGACCTTCTTTTAGGCCAAACTTAGTACAAATAGGCTTAAAGCCCGACACTTGGGCCTAATTAGCTTAAATGAATTCCTGGTAAACTACGTTTTCCTAAATAAGCTCGAGAATTATAATGAACCAGCAATTGTACATTATAATTAAAGGATATCAATTTCTCCCTATGATATGGTCATGAACTTGTCGCTTCATGACTTGTGACGTCTTGATTCTTGGAGCCTTGTGTTCTTGGGAATTCTTTTAAAGTTCCTTTTGCATGCTTGCAATCTTGGATCTTGATCTTTGACTTGATATCTTTAAACTTAATCTTGATATCTTGGTCTTTAGGCTGGTCTTATACTCTTAAGATCTTTAAATCTTTATCCTTGAATATTATGCCGCCTTATGATCTTGTGTCTCTACCTTCATGCTCATTATCTTGAAAGCTTGCTAACAATCTCCGTAACATTTCTCTTTGACATGATCTACTTGTTTCACATGATGGATTGAAATATCACTTGATCAAATGAATGATTAGTACCTTTGTCAATTGTAAGGAAACATCTTGTTGATATGCTTGTACCATCGTGTTTGCCAAAAGACTTTGAGTCATGTACTTGAGCTTTCATCATGTATTTGTCTTTGTTGATGGATCATGAGCATGAGGTCTTGAATCTTGACTCAGCTGGAATGAGGTTGTAACGCCATCACTTATACCTGAAAATTAATGTTTGTGTAAAATTGATATTGACGAATATGGTTTGTCATTCGTCTTAGTTCGGTTACATGTAACATCGATCCATGGGACCGTTTTACAGTAGAAATACTATACATGTAATCAGGTAGATTCAATTTAGAAGAACCTCCTTGACAGGAATAGATCCTCTAACGCGATTGCATTAGATTCATCGAATTGCTTGTTCTCTTTAAGGAAACGTCTCAAAGCAGACAGCAACGTTAAAGTAATCAGATAGTTTACTATCTTTATGATTGGTTCGTCTATTCAATTTACTTAGACAATTATATTTTATTCAGTTGACAAGCTAGATTCATTGTAGAATCTCGTAATGTCACTTACCGCAAAGCTGTTTGATGTTAATCTGGAAGGATTCTCTATTCATTACTATGTGGAAACTAGATAGCTTCACTTGAATGTTCTAGAAATTATCACAAGGATATGCGTGACCCTTTTATACCAAATGTTGTATAATGATGTATGAAATTTTGTATATTGCCAATTAGTGTCCTAGTGAGATTTTTTTTGATAGATCCGTTGGCTCGAGACTCTATAAGTGCACTTTTGTTATTTGGTGATCGGAGGCTAGAGCGGACTGCCACCTTTTCAATATCAACAATCTCGCATGGGAAGAAGCCGATAGAAGAATGTTGATGTCTGTGAGAATTGAACAAACTTCTTTGGAGAAGCCTGTGTAGCTAGGATGGGTTGTGCATTGCATACTAGGTCCATGTTGGACTTGTCTTCATTACCAGAATCATCTTTATGTTACCAATTAGATTATGCATTGACTCGGTTTTGCCTCTAAGGTTATATGGAGGGCTTTATCTTTACAACCTTTATCCTTACATTTCTTTTTCATTATTCAACAACTTCATTGTTCATTACAACGCCGTCTCATTATCAACATGTTGGGTTTGTTCCGGTGATAACTCATTGTTGGATAACATTCTCCCAATTCAACTTTACTATTTTTCATCGATACTAAGGACTTTATTATTCTATCTAATGGAGTGTCCTTGGGTAGATCCCTCTGGTTCTGGCTAGATCATGGAACAAAATTCCTAACCTTAACCACCTTATAACACCGTAAGAAACAACAATTGGTTGGTCTTTAGTATTTCATGTAGCCATAAAAACCATTGAAAGAATTATTCAAACGTGTTTATGAAATCATTTATACACATTGAGAGTCTTTCTATATCCCAAAAGCCCCCTACACTTGATGCATCATATTATGAAAGAGTTTTGCAATATGACAGAGGTCGAGACATGCACTTATATTCAAGAGATCTTTATCATTAATAAAGTCGTATTTGGTCACATTTTAATCACTATTCTCCCCCTCAAAAATTGCATATGTGGTGACAATTTTTGACTTAACAAGTGAATTAAAATACAAGTTAATGTACGTTGATCACTTTTGAACTAAAATAATCAATGGAGAACTGGTATGCATGCGATATGAACTAAATTTAAATTAATTTTCACATGTTATGCTCCTCAAAAAAATAGACTAGAGTGAAAGTTGGAGTGGGGTGTGATAAGCACTCATTTTGAAAGATTTTTAAAAAAAAAAAAATTTTTTTTTTTTGTAAATTTCTTGAAATTTGTGCTCAATAGATATTGATTAGATTTTATTTATTAATTATCATCTTCCTTTAGTGCTTCTTCTTGTGCATTAAAACTTTAATTGTTTATTACATGACTGTGCTCAGACTAAGAAGTATGAAATTCCCGTTGTTTAGGATACATGTACAAAGTGAACTTTTCTTTTCTTTTGTGTTCGAGTCTAAGCTGACATTTATCTTTGAAGTCACAAGTGAAATTGAAAAGACTTGTTTTGAAAACTTATTGAACTCTCGGCTGGATTTTCATTTATAACGTGTTAATATTGATCAACATTTCTGGTGGTAATGTTATCGTTACGAAGAGACATGTCCGAAAATGATTATTTTTTGTTATTTTTGAAATTTTTTTGTTTTGTATTTTGCTTTTATAGGGTTTTATAGTTTTTAAATTTTGTTTTCTGATAGATATATAAAAGTAAGTTAGTACTGTATTTTTGAAAGACGTTTGATCTTTGTGGTGACAAATGTGCATACCAAGGCGACGAACCAAAATAATTAAACTATCAATGGGTAGGCCTTTGGCAAGAGGCCAGCTAAATGGTAATAGTCTGAAATAATACAGTTCAAGACGTAACCTTTTCATACTTGATCTTATATGGAAAATGGTATAGGTGACAACGATAGTGTTTGGTTTTTGAGTGTATATACGGGTTGCAGGATATGGCTATGACTGATTCGAATCACATAGATAGGAATCTTGTTGAAGTGAAAGCCATAATCCGTTAACTGTGTCAGCATCCAAATGACTTGGGCACAACAAGCGGAATAAAGACAATATTTGCTTCTGTAGTTGACATAGCCGTGCAGTCCTCATAAACCAACCAAAAAAATCCCATATCCTCTTCTTTACCATATTCTATAATCATCAATATTTTCTCTTGCTTTTTCGATGACCCAGCCAACTAGCTTTTTCGCCTAAGAATTGGTTTCACCGGAAGTTTCTCTTGAAGGTGACTTTACATCCTGCATAATCAGCATATGGAAAATCCAGTTAGTTCAAAACTTAGAATCTTCGTATACAAGGAGACCCATATTAACGGTTCCCACGGAGATATGACGAAAGATCACTTTTACCTCCTTGATGGTACTTCTCGGTTGGCTTAGCATGGTACCGTGCCACATAATCAAGTAGCATGTAACAATGTTGGTCTGTTGACATAAGATACATTAAGGCCACCAATCATGCTAATTATCTCGTTTTGCATCGACTAGTGTCCCATCTTGTCCCAGGTCATGCTTGTCTTTGATCTCCATGGAGTTCAAATGGGATCATAAATTTCCATATCCATATATTTTTAACGGATTTTAACATGTGTTGGACTGGTTTATGGAAGATGCCACGGGGGTATTGGTTAACTTGTAAAACTGAGGAAAAACGTCATTTCCCTATCATTGACATTTCAAAGGGCTTTTCATAAGGTCAGCAATAGTTCGGTATACCTAGGGTTTGTAAAATCCAAAGATAATTATAATCTACTTAGACTGTACACTTAGTCTGTCGTTGTTAAAGCGTCTTACAAAACCCGTTGGATCAATAGGACCTTAAAGAAGTGATTCTGTAGGAAACTTTGGGGACACTTCGTCGTATCATGCCCTTGGTGCGTGCTTTAACCATAGGTGCCTTCTTTACTTGTAGACATGACTTGATGATCAGATCGATGACCTTAGGTTGACCACGTAATGTATTCTTTTAACGTTCCATGTACAAAATTTGTTTCACGTCCATTTGAAATACAGTGAACGATTTGTGTGTAGTGTAGGCCAAAAACTATTCCTAATAGCTTTCGTCTTAATAACCGCGAGAGAAGGATTCTTGAAAATCTACTTCCTTTCTTTTGGCGGTACCCTCTCAACCTGACAGTCTTATTTCGGCGATGAACCGTGTTCTTTCATCCATGCTTGTTCTTGAATAGCCATTTTAAAGTCAGGGTTTAATGTTATCCTGGAGTATGTACTAGAACCCTAACATCAAGCCTTTTAAATAGGAGAAGATCTTTTCCATTTGATTCAATCCATGCAGGTCAGTCATAGACTCTTGCATTTCTGGTTCCTAGTGCTCACAGTTAATTGCTTTCATGAACATGTCACCATTTTGTTCAAGAGTTGATTTCTTCATTAATAAATTTGGTCGTGAGGGTTATCCATATCACTTGTTCTAGGGGTGATACTTAGTCCACAAATTTCGTATGGGATAAGGTTGATTAAACGGTGACATGTTCGATGGATCCATATATTGCGAAGATGATGATTCAACTGGCAATGTGGATTGTGGAGCAAATGGGTTCTCAAATACATCTACATCAAACGTTTTGCATTGGAACTCTTCTTGCAACTATTTCAGGTTGAGTGGAGCTTGATTTTCTTGTTGCTGAACATGTTGTTGTTGTGGTTCGAGCTCGTCAACATCCTGTGAAGTGTTTGAGACATACTATGTAAGCTTGATGACGGATGATTTTTTTTGGTGTTGGGTGCGTGTCTTCATTTTCGTTGTGATGTCATTAGAGTATGAATAACTTAAGCGTGTTGAGACAGTAGGAGCTGAGTTCTTGAAGCATGATAACGGTTTGACACCAATAAATTCATCATACATTAGCTTCGTATAGTAAATCCAATTCATGTTTAGTTGGTTTTTGAGTTGTCATTGTTGACGGAGCATAAGTAAGATCGAGTCTTGAAGTGTTTGTCCAGAATCATGCTTGAAGCCGGGTTTTGAATCTGCTTTGTTCAAAGCCATAGCTATAGTGAATCAATATGTAACATTAATCATCTCTATGATTTTTCTTTGTCCTTCTGTTGTAAACTCTGTAAGCACATGAATTATGGTATGCGTTTTTAATTAACATACTTTCAACATTTAAAATCGGACTTAATGACCAACAACGTACCAAAAATACATTGTATTTGTTTGTTTTCATTGTTTTATGTAGGAAAAGGATTATCCGTGGAAAAAATCAAAAGGGACAAAAATAAGCAAAACGGTACAAAATACTGAGACGGAATGGAAAAGATGGAAAGCCAAAGTCAACTAAAAGTCAACCCGGACAATGCCAAAGTCATGACATAGCAAAAGGAAGAAAAATACTTAATGGGCCAACCCGCACCCATTTAATGGGCCGGGTCAACCCATTAAGCTATTTTATACAAAGCAAAAAGCCCAACTATAAGTTGAGGGACTGATTCTGCCAAGTCATTCAACTTATACCACACAAGGGCCAAATGCAAATACATTTACAGTTTAGGGGCAAAACTGCAAACCTTAAATTTGTATTACCATATGGACGGATTCTTGCATCTAATAACAAACAAAATGGAGGGACCATTCCTGACATCTATCCAAATCACCCCTGTTTATAACTTAAACGGTACATATAAACAGATTTTTCGACCAAATTTTTGGCAATATTCATCATATCCCCCACCTTTCACACCATGCAAAAACACAATCACTTTTTTCCCCTTTTGTTACCTCTATCATAACACTCACCTCCACACCACAAACAACAAGGACACCTTGGCAATCCCCAACTCCCTCATTCGGAAAAAGAAAATGACAAAAAAGCAATGGTCAAGATCAATTTGCTTGTTGGCTACTCAAAATGGATGGCTAAGATGAGCTTAGGGTTTCACTCTCACAACAAACACACTTGTGTTTCTGTCTCAGCAAAGAAACACAACTAGAAGAAGATAAAGATTGAAGAGAGGGCAAGCACTTAGTCATTTTTGTATAAATAGGATGTCTTGTAAGCCATTTAGAATATCTAGTTTTTTTTAACTTAGTTTTCACCTAGTTAGTTTTCCAAGCAAATTTAGTTCTTAATTTTCCTTGTAATGTTTTCAAGTTAATGAAATTTAAAAGTTTCTTAAAATCTGTTTTAAGTTCTTATTCTCTTCAAGTGTTCACTTATGTTTCATAAGCTAATATAAGCTTATTAGCTCTTTTATAACTGCTTGTATACTCTAGAAATATAAACAGTTAAGAAAATCTTAAAAGAAAGAAATTACCCTCAAAATACCACAGCTTAATATTTGGATGATAAGCAAACAAGGGAAGTGCTTATGGACTCTCACTAGCTTGTTCTAACAGCTAGTAGCTTGTAGACTCTTTATTTATCCCTGTTTGAGCAAGGGTTTGGTAAGTGCATTTTTATTTTTGATTATGTTGATAGCTTGATTTTCTGTTATTGTGCTGTTCTTATTGTTGTGTATGCTTGTTTGTCTTATTTGGTCTTAAATTTTTGTTATAATGCCATTTGTTCAAGTCTTACTTTTTTACTGCTCAAAAATGTAAAAAATAGGTTACTATAGTGCTTATATTGTTTTAGCTTATTGTTATTGTTATTTCTTGTTTCTATTGGCCTTATCTTATGTTTAGTTTATCATGTTTTAGTTTGTAGTTTGAATCCCATTTTTACAATTTTTATTCTTAAAATTAAAGAAAAACCAAAAATAGTAGCATTAGCTTTAATCTTGTCATTAGTGCTTAATTAGTTGTTAAAAGTTGATCATTAGGTTTGTTATTAGCTAAACATAATCTGGTATTTAAGGTTTGTTTGTTAAAAATCAAGTTTACTAGCTTAAAAATGGTTTCTATGGTTTTAAGGGGTGTTTAGCGGTAATACCAAAATGGCGTCAGAATGGTTAAGGTAATGGGTTGGGGTCCTTTAGTCATTTTCAACTAGTCAATTTGAGTGGTATTAAGCTGTTTTAAGTGGTTATTAGGATTTAGAATTCAGTTTTAAGGTATCTTGTGCTAATATGCTTGAACCTGTTGAATTTTAGAGGTGTATATCAGCTTATTTGTTTATAAATTGATTAAACACTTTTTGTTGTGTTAAACATATGTCCTTTTGAGCCTTATATGCAGTAGTAAAGAAGTGAAGTAAGTATGCATTTGCATTTGTGTTTTAAGTAAATACCTTCAAAGTATAACTTAATTTCTTTTAGTAAAAAAGCTCCCTTTTGCATCCTAAAATATCAGCAGCTTATTTTTGTTTGTAGCTTTTGAAAATTGGTGCACAAGCTCATTAGGAGCTTGTGTCCATCTGTTTTAACTTACCTTAAAATTTTAAGCTTATTTGCCAGCTTATTTTTAAGCTAGCTTTTAGCCCTTTTTCTTTGAGAAAGCCTCCCCTGGTGCTAGCACCTGTTTTTCTCACCCTTTATCTTGCTTATTTATAGTACAACTTTAGTTTAATTTTGTTTTTTTAGAAAGCCTATAAGTAGCTCTTTAAGCTCATATAAGCCAGTAAGCCAAAAATCCCTCTAGGTAGCTTATTTTTAAGCTAAAGGGCCTTTTGGGTTTTTCACCTATCAGTTATACTACTAGTTAGTACAGCTGAATACATTTTTGCTTATGAAGTTATTAGACTTTTGTTTTTGCTTATTTAGGATTAGCTTAGGCTTTTTTGAGTACGTACTAAGACTATGTTAGCATTATTGTTTTTAGTTTAGAGCTTATATAAGCCTTATTTGCATTTTTAGAGTAATTCTAAGTAGTTTAGTAATTTTTTTAGTTATTTACTTTATCTAGCTAATCTGTTATATATATAGCTTAATTTTTGTTCTTAGTGCTTATAGGTTTGTAGTATAGGGCATATTTAGCGTATTTGTCATTTACTTGATTATTAGCTCAAACAAACTAGCCAACAGTTGTTGTTTTTGCTTAAATGTTTTTAAAAGTTAATACTGCCCCTTTCTTTTAGCTTATTTCGTGCTTATTTGTAAGTTACAAAAATTTTTCCTTTTTTAAATTTGCTTATTTTTAGTTTTTTCAAAAAGTTGTAATAAAAATGAGAGATTAAAAGTGGATTAGGGAGGCCCGAGTGAGCAGACTGAACTCGGGACTCACCCCATCAAGCAACACTTTTTTAACGTACTCACTACCGCTGTGCTTCTATAGCTCATCCAGGTTAGTGAGTTGCTCTTATTATTCCTTTTTTAGGCTTGTTAGCTCATAAGCACATAAGATGTTTTTTAGCCTTATAACAGCTTATTTATAAGCTGTTTTTCCAGTTTTAGATTTTTCATAGGATCTTTATAGTTTAACTTATTTTTCCTAAATTTTTCAGAATTTTTTATAATCGTTTGATATTTTTTATCATTTATTTTCTTTTAAACTGTTTTTTAATTATTATTAAATTAATAAAATCAAAAAATAAATATTTTTCTTTTTTTGAAAATTTTATTTTTATTAGTCTTCATTTTAAGAAAAAATAGAAAATCTTTTGTAAGGGTTCGTTTTTTCAAAATTTTACATTTTAAAGAACGGGATTCGACCCGTTTTTTGTTTTCTCATTTTGAGCTCGTTTTAGCTCCGTTTTTAGTCTAGTCTTTTTTATTCTTCATTTTTAGTCACATAGAGTAGATTAGAAGTAAAAAATCTTTGTAGGGTTAATTTTTAAGAATTTAGGTTTTTGACCCCTTGTTCGGGGCTATTATCTCTGTTTTTTAGTTTTATTTTCATAATTTTTTTAGGTTTCCTTAAATCGTTTTGATATTAATTCAGTAGCTAATTTCGCTTTCTAATCCTCTTAATCATTATTATCATTCAATTTCCAACTTCGACTGTACCGATTTTAAGTTCCAGCCTCAGATTGGGGGTATAAGCGCCCTGGTGAATTCATACTCACGGATTTTATTAAGTTTCTTTCTTTTAAACTTTTCAAGGGCACATGGATTGTTTTTGGATTATTAAGTAGTAGTATATTTATAAATATATATTTTATTTATTCACTAAATAGAAAAAGGAAGCTGTCAATTTTTGGCGCGTTGCCGGGGGGGGGGGCGCTGTGTTTTGATTGTGTCGATTATAGTATATTTGACTTAGTTTTTGAAGATCCTTATCTTGAAGTTTACTTGCTTTATAAGAAAAAACCTTAAAAGTTACAAAAAATATTTTCATTTTCTTTTTTAGTTATACTAATCATTTAAAGAAAAACAAACGATAAAAACATTGTATTTAATTATCAATAAAAAAATCATTCAAGTGGTTAAAGAACACCCAACATTTTTAATACTTTCAACTGAAAGTATAACCATTAATAAGTTCCCGAACCAAAGAATCAAAAACTTACCTTTTGTGTCACTTGCGAGGTACGGTTCACCTTTTAAAAGATAAACAAACTCAAAGAGGGTATAAGGCGGGTTGTTCTTGGAAACTGCGACCCTAAGGAAAAAAAAGGTTTTTAATAGCTTCGCGCTTTCCTATTCCTCCGCTCCTTTGTGCGTTTTTCTTTTCGAAAGAGTTACCGAGAAGCTTGTTGATTATTAGGTTAAAAAGTAAAAATTTTAAGAGCTACCGTGAAGTAAATTTGATTATTTGGTTTAAGTTGTCTTTTCGTTATCCATTAAAATAGTTTGTTTAAAAAAAAAAATTTAGTTTAAATTTTCTTTTTCTATTTTTGTGCATGCGCACTCGTTCTCAAACCCGCAACCGTAACCATTAACAACAAGCCCAATCGGCTGTTGTAGAACCATTTAATTTAGAAGAACCTTTTGTTAATCCTCTCCTAGTTCTGATGGCCGATAACCGAACTATGGCGCAGTTACTCCAAGCACCCACCGAGGGGTACGAGGATGCAATCGTAATTCCCGAAATCAATGCTAATTTTGAGTTAAAGCATGGTTTGATCAATCTTGTTCAAAACAAGCAGTTTTTCAGACATGATAAAGAGGATCCACATGCTCACATCCGTTATTTCAACAAGATCACATCAACAATGAGATTCCCGGACATCCCAAGTACGTCAATTAAGCTTATGTTTTTTCCATTTTTTCTTGAAGGTTCAGCCCGGATTTGGCTAGAGAAAGAACCTCCACGATCAATTTTGACATGGGATGATCTTGTTTCAAAATTCGTTAATCAATTCTTTCCTCTTTCAAAACGACAAATCTTCGAAACGAAATCACGAGATTTCAACAAAGATTTGACGAATCGTTTTATGATGCTTGGGATCGATTTAATGATCTTGTTTGAGCATGCCCACATCACGGATTTTCAGAATTACATCAACTAGATACGTTTTACAATGCTTTAAATGCTAATGATCATGATTCGTTGAATTCTGCTGCGGGTGGAAACTTTTTAGATAAGATGCCTCGTGAATGCTTAAGAATTATCGAGAGTAAATCCAAAGTTTGAAATTCACGAAACAAGGCAATCGTTGCTAAAGTGAGTTCGAGCTCGTCTACTCTCGGAATTTCACCCGATGTTGCTGCTCTTACAACCGAAGTCACCGAGCTTAAGAATATGATGAAGATTATGCTTATCGACAAACAAAAAGCTCAAGCTCCCGCATCCGTAAAAGCGGTCGAGCAAAGTTGTGTAACTTATGGAGGAGCTCATTCTTACCAAAATTGTCCCGCTACCGAAAGAAATGTTTATTATGACAGCATCCAAGAATATGTGTCTCAAGCCGCCGCGGCTAATTTCAACCAAGGAAATACCAATTCCCGACCTCCGATGCTTTCAAACCAAATTCGACCTCCTGGTTTTCCTCCGATTCAAAACAACCAAAATAATCAAAACAGTCAAAACCGTTTCAATCCAAATCAAGGAAACAATTTTAACCAAAATCGGGGAAGCAATTTCAACCAAAATCATGGAAATAACTTCAACCAAGGTCAAATTTATCAACCGCCGACTAATCAAACACCAGTTTATCAAGCTCACCCTTATTAAGTTCCACCTCCTCAAATTCAAGGCGTGTCAAAAATGGATTTTGAAAGCTACGTTAAAGCAAACAATGCGGTATTGAAGAATGTGCAAAATCAAACTCAAAATATGCAAAATCAAATGATAAATTTGACGGATTTGCTTACTAATTTCATAAAATCCAACACCGCCTCTACTTCAAGGTCGGGTACTCTTCCAAGTCAAACCGTGACTAACCCTCGCGAGCATGTTAATGCTATCACCACAAGAAGCGGTAAAACTTGTAAAGGACCTTCGACTCCTCTTATTCCTACACCCGTTGTTTCTACTCCTCTAAAGGAACCCGAACGAAACCCGGAGACGTCAATGGACAAAGTGCAAAAACCAAGTTCAGAAAGTACCACACAAGTCCCACCTCTGGAGGATGATGATTCCATTTTTCTTGAAATTCTGAAACTAAAAGCTAAGAAAACTGTTCAAGAGCCTAATTCATATCAACCTAAACTTCCATATCCCGAAAGGATGAAAGTGAGAGAGAAAGATACACCCAGTGCTCAACAGAGCAAGTTTATGAAGTTGTTTAAACAACTGCGTCTAGAGATTGGATTGAAAGATGCTCTTATCGAAATGCCGAAATTCAACAAATGGTTAAGCTCTTTATTAAGGAACAAAGAGAAACTCGAGGAGATTGCCATTACAATCGTAAATGCTGAATGTTCTGCCATCATCTTGAACAAAGTTCCCGAGAAACTCAAAGACCCCGCAAAATTTCTTATCCCGTGTGCTTTACAAGAACTTGATAGGACTAATGCTTTAGCAGATTCTGGAGCTAGCATAAACCTTTTGCCTTATTCTATATACAAGCAACTTGAGCTTGGAGCTTTGACGTCCACCCGAATAACACTCGAGCTTGCTAACCGTTCCATTACGCACCCAATGGGCATAGCCGAGGATGTTGTAGTTAGAGTTGATGGTTTCACTTTTCTTGCTGATTTTGTTGTGGTTAATTTTGAACCAGACCCGAGAGTTCCTATTATTTTAGGAAGACATTTCCTTCGCACTACGAAAGCTCTCATTGATTTATATGAGGAAAAATTAACATTAAGAGTAGGAAGTGATGAACTTGTTTATTATGCTGATAAATCTGAGAAAAACAAGAATAAGCATTTTGCTCACGTCATTTCTGTCATTGATTTTTCAAAAGATGAGCCGTTTAGTGGCAGTACCACTACTCATTCCGATGCTCTCCCTCCTAGTTCTTCTTCGATGAAGACTAGTGATAACCTTGAGAAGTTCGCCGATGAACTTACTTTTCTTGATTCATTGCCACTGGGTAATGATGATTCAATTCTTAAGAAGGATGTTCACGAAGAAAATTTCCAAGTTTATTCAAACCCTCTTTTCGAATTTGATGATAACTCAATTCTAGAAACGTAAATCCTCTCTTTAACGAGATGGATGAAGATGTTGAGATCGAGAACTCCAATGTTTCTAATTTTGATGAGCCAGTTTTACTTAACACACTTTTGTCCGATAAGGTTGAGTGTTTCGATCCAGGAGACGATAATGATGAGATTGATGCTTTTCTTGCTATGGAAATTTCAACGGATTATGAAGAAGGTTATTACGACTTGGAAGGAGATGTACTCTATCTTGAGAGTTTTCTTTGTGATGAGACCACTCATAAACCTTCTCCCGAAGTGTTTTTCAATCAAGAACCACAAAATGAAACCGACCATGATACTTTGATAACTTTTTCTCCCGATAGTGACCCCATTCAAGAAGAGATCGATTTATTCCCCGGTCCGGATGATGTCGAGAATGATGATTCCGAAGATGAAGATAATTCTACTTTCCTACCCGAAAATGAGTCATCTATCCTTGAACCGTCATCTCCTTGTCCTCCTCCGGAACCACCAGATGTTTGTTTAAATTTTGAGCCCAATTTGGCTATGAAGAATGATTTTGTTAAGCTTAATGAAGATTTTAACCAAGGTGAAAAGATTTTATCCCTAAATGTTGAAGATGTCGAATCCTTCACATTTTTCATTTGGACTTTTCTCCCATATTTCACCTACCCCGAGGATTCACCTTTACTTTTCTCCTTTGGGAGTGAGGATTTCATTTTTGACCCCGACATCTCTGCATATAGTTTCTTTTCTTATAAGCCGGGAGTTTTTCACTCTTCCCTAAGGACAACCTAATTCAGGGATTGAGTCGAGCTACGTGACTCGGTTACAAAAAACAAAGCGCTTCGTGGGAGGCACCCCATGCTTATCTATTTCTTTCTTCTTTCTTATTTCTAACAATAATGTGATGTGAGGAGGCTTGTACTCTTCCGATTTTCATTGTTTGTGCTTGTGATTATTTGTAGGATTGAACCAACATATTTTGAAGACTCTCGTGTTCGGTGTTGTGTCCCGGTTCACTCGAGCTTCCTAGCCTTTGCTTGACATTAGTTTGGGGAAATCCGATATCCTAATCTTATCGATTATCATTTATCTTTAGCATTCTTAATAAATGGCTTTAGATTTTCGTAAGAGACCCCTTTAATACTTGAATTATGCTTTGAAATTAGTATGGGGGTATCAATTTCACATTGAGGACAATGTATAGTTTTAGTATGGGGGGGGGGAATCTATCAATTTGATTATGCTTGCAGCCGTTGTTCTTACGTACCCCGTTTTCCCGCAAAAATAGCAAAAATTTTAAAATTTTTAAGTTTTATGTGTAAAAAATGTTGGAAAAATAAAAATATATAAAGTAGTTGGTAAAAATAAGTGTTTAGACACGAATGTAGGCTTTCCGTTGGTGAGAACGAGAAGTAAATTTTGACCCGACCGATTTTTAATCTTAGCTTTCTCCTTAACTTTATAGATTGAACTTTGCTAATCTTTTATACAAGGAGCTATAAAACGCGAGTCTAGCTTGAAAAAGTCAAGACTTTGCAAGTTCCCATAATTGATTTTAAATATGCGAAGATCGATTTATTAGAATAAAGGTTGTTGCCAGTCAATGTGACTTATTAAAGTGCCGATCTTAATTCATAGGCTAAGTATTCACGAGTTTCTTTATTAGAAATTTTAAATTGTGAAGAACAAGAGATGATAGAGTAGTTATAAGTTTTGATGCTAAACATAGAATAGTTGGATTTCTTTAAGGCTTATAAGTGTTATATTGTGGCTTTTTCTCCCATTAGATTGTTTCACTTTTATAATAATTGTTTAATAAATAGAGTTGTGCGGGTTTTTTGGTTAATAATTAGTTAATAGAAGTTTTCTTTAGATTCTTTGTGATTTAGAGAGAGTATACATCAGGAATACTTAATTTGGCATACTATATGTATCACATTAATAAATATTTTGCTTATTCCTTAAAGAGCCTTAGGGTATATGGAATGGATATTGTTGCTTAATTTTTGCTTTAGTCGTTCCTTAAAGAGCCTAAGGGTATATGGAATGATTAAAGTTATCTTGTTTGTACCTTAAAGAACCTTAGGGTATATGGTGCAAATAAGATCGGTCCATTTATGTCTTAAAGAGCCTTCGGGTATATGACATGAATGGTACCTTGCTTAAGTAACCGAATAAAAGCCAAATTTTGGTCGCCTTGATGTAAACTTAATCTTGATGACATTGTTTTCTTTTGAAAAGGGCTAGGAACTAATTATTGCGACTTTACCGTTACGCTTTATTTTCGGAATTAATAAGTATCGAAATAAAAGTCTTAAAGAGCCTTCGGGTATATGACTTGAATAAAATCTTGAGATACAAAATTAGGGAATAAGGGAGGAAAAGTAAGTACACAATTAGCTCTTATAAGTAGTGTTAGCATCATGACTTGTAATTACAATGATCTTGTTTTTAAGCTTGGCTTGGAGAGGTGAAAATCGGGGACGATGAATTTATCTTTTTAGACACTTTAAGTGCTTCTTGTTCCGTGATCCTAAAAGTTATCAATGAATAATGAAAGCAATACATTAGGTCACACATGAATAAGTTGTAGTTAGGAAGTTAATAAGAAAAATCATAAAAATAGAAAATCTTTGGAAAATGGGAAATCGGGGTGTTTTATAACTTGTGATTTCTTAACTCTCCCCACAATAGACTTTACTACTTCTTAAAGGATTAGTTTGGGGAGGTTTTGAGGTATTTGGTTATAGAGCATGTGATATTGCGTGAGGACACGCAATCGTTTAGTTTGGGGAATTTTGATATGTGTGAAAACACATATCCGTTTTATACCAAAATGTCCCATTAAAGACCAAAATTGTGCATAAATGGCTTGTATATTGCTTGTTTTGTCTTTGTGATTGTGTAGGTACGGATAAAGCAAAAATCACAAGATAACGGTCAAAAACCGGACAAACACGGACACGGGAACGGAAGAGCACACAAAGAGCCGGGAGAATGTTATCAAAAGTCAACAGTGGTCAACTCAAGTCAACCTTCAGTCAAACATGGTCAACACTAAATGACAAAAATCCCAAAAATACCAAACCAGTCCCTCATAATTAACCAAAGTGCATAACTAGTCCCTAAACTAAACGGGCTAAATTCCTTATTTTACCCAAAATATCCCTAGCCCAAAAACCCTTATAACCGGTTACCAAAAAACCCAAAAGCCCAAACCCTTTAAACACACCCTGGCCCAAAATCCTTGTATAAGCCCAAGTCAACCCTTGTCACCCCAGTCAAACCTTACCCCTTTCAGTTAAAAATGGCGGGCAAAGCCATTTTACTATTCATCTCCTTCTCAGTTTAACCTAGTGCTCAAAAGAGAGGGTAAATCATAATTGGCTACATGGCTCAGCAATTCAAAGGATAAGGAATGATGTGGCAGTGTTAGATGTCACACAAGGGCTCTCATTGGTCAATCCCCTTCAAGAGTGACACGTGGTCTGACAAGAAAGCACAAGGAGAGATAGATTTTACACTATTACGACTCACAAAAGTAGCACAACATGTCACATCACGGATTGCCACGCTGGCAATCCGTGTGAGCTAACATTGATCCAACGGTGGCTATAGGGTATCCAATGATTGAATGAAAAAGTAAGGACAGGATTAAAGGGAGCGTGTGAAGGACTTGACACCTAGAAGATTCTCCTGGCAGCTATAAAAGGACCTCCTCACTCTCACTCATGATGAATTATTATTTTTTCCTGCAATTTTTTAGTTAAAAGCTTTTGTAATTTTTAGATAAAATGTAATTTTTTTAAGCTCTTGTAATTTCCTTTTATTAAGTATTGTAATCAGTTTTAAGCATTAATAAAATCACAATTTAGTTCTCATAAACTGTTTTCACTTATAAGCTCTTATTTCTCTCAAATGTTTATGCTACTATTTCATAAGCTACTAATAAGCTCATACAAGCTCTTTGAGTCTCTAAGCTCAAATTGAGCTTAATTCAGTCATTTAATCTACTGTAACTTTAAAAACAGCTTAAATACCTGGGCTATTTAGATTTTTGAGCTTTTGGAAGATGAGCTTACTTTGGAAGAGCTCATATGGACTTTTACTGGCTTATTTACAATAAGCCAGAGCTTGTAGATAGCTCAATTGAGCCTTTTATAGCCTTTGTTTAGCTAAGGCAGCTTGTAAGTCTCCTATTTCATATTTCTGTCTTAATCTTCTAGTTTAGCTTTTGCTTATTTTACTTATTTTTACCTGTTTTATTAAGCTTATTGATCACGTTTCATCATCTGTTTCTAGCTATAGTATTTTAGAACTTAGTTTTGTTAAATTTGTCCTTAATATCTAAAAAAAACAAAAGAATAGTTAGCATAATCATTGGCTTGTTGATTCTGGCTTATCTGCTTATTGTTATATGCTTAATAAGTTTGTGTTAAACTGCTTGTCATCTGGTATCTGAGTTTTAATCATACCATCAGCATTTTATAAGCTTAAATGGATTCTAAGAACTTTAAAGGGGTGTTTGGGACTAGCACTAACATAAGTTAGTACTGCTTGAACACTTTTGTTCCTTTAATTTGGTTTTGAATCATTCAAAGAGGTTTATAAGTGCAGGATTAGTAAGTTTATTAGGTCTAGTAAAGTTTTCATAAGTTTTCTAATTTAGGCTTTAAATCTGTGAGTTTGTCATCTGTCATTAAGTTTTTAGTGATTCAATAGAGTTTAGTTGTTATTATTACTTTATATGTTCTTAGTTTAGTGTCAAAGTAGTGTAGAGTCAAGTTTCATTAGGCCTGCATTTTGATGTTTTGATTTTCAGCATTTAAGTAGCTATTATCTCGTATTTTATAAGTTTGCACTTAGTTTCCAAAATCTAGTTTATCTTATTATCTGTTTTAGTTCTTAAAATCATCAAATTTTCTTTTCATTTAAAAATCCAAAACTCAGCAGCTACTGAGCTAACTGTCTGTTTTCATAGTGCTTTTTCTATAAGCTCTTGTTGTCAAAAACTCTTTCAAAAAGCATTTTTATATAGCATTTAGGCCAAAGTTTCATTAAAATCAAGTCTCATGTATTTAAGTTCTTATTTAAGTGCTTTAAATTAAGCTCAAAGTAGTTATTAGGGGCTGTTTGGTTGAGTAGTTTTCAAAAAGTGCTTATTGAGATTTCTCAGCTTATGGCTTATCTTTTTGGCTCGTTTCTGTTATTGTTAGCTTGATAGGTTAGGCTTAGGATAAAGAAATAGCTTTAAGTTCATCAGTCTTAGCTTATTGTAACTTTTGAGTTCTTAAAAAATTGCTAAAAGTCAAAAAGAAAATAGTTAGAGTTTCTGTTTAGTTTTAAGCTTTTTCTCAGCTTATTTAGGGCTTTTTAGATATAAGTGTTTTCATTAAAAGAGTTTGTTATCAGCTTATTTACAACTTTTCTTTTATAGCTTTTCAAAAATAAAAAAAATTGCAAAAAACCTGTGCCTGGGACTCGAACCCAAGACCTCTCCCTCATAAACCCATTGCCTTAACCATTGTGCTACATTAGCTCATCCATTAGGGTTGCTTTTCATTAATGTGTTATACACATTTTGGTTTTTAGACTTAAATATAAGTCGTAGCTTAATCTGTCTGATTTAGTGCTTATTTGTTTAGCTAAGTATGTTTTTTCTATTTTGCTTGTGTTCCTAATAGATTTTAAGACTTTTCCTGAATTTTTGGTAATTTTCCCATTATTTGTTAATTTTTAATCATTTTTCTTAGATAAATATTTTCGAAAATCAATAAAAAATACAAAAATAGTTTTTAAAAATACAAAAAAATAGTTTTTAGATTTAGAATAATTACTTTTAGGTTTACATTTATTAAAATCATATTTACCCTTTTTAGATTTTTAATTTCATTTTAAGCTTTTAAATTTAGTTTTAAAAATAGATTTTTATTATAAAAAATAGTTAAAAATAGTTTTCTGAGTTTTTATATTATTCTAGACTTTTCTAAGTTTAAAAATCATTTTAAAGAATTTTTAGGATTTAATTTCCTATTTTCTAGGATTTAAATAGATTAAATTAGTTTTTAATTCATAATTAATTCAAAAATAACCAAAAAAAATAATTTTCTTTTTCTTAAAATTTTCTTTTGTCTTAATTTAGGTTTAGAAATTTTAATTGTACCCATAGGAGTTAATCTTTCCTTAGTTGTTTATTTGTCGCGTTTTATTTGTTCCCGTTAATTGTTTTTGTGCATTAATTGCTTTTGTTTGTTTTTATTTAATTGTTGTTTTTAATTAGTAGTTATAAATAATGAAATCAATCTTTGTTTTCATTCAAATCATTGTCCAAACAAGAACGTGATTTCAATTTCATAAATCGTTAGGGAAACGACCCGGGAAACATACTTCCCGGTTAATATACGTATTATATTATATATTTTATTATTACGTGTGTTGGTTCACTACGAATCAAGGCTAAACCTCTTTTGACTATTTGGATATGTTTATATAATAAAGTGATATTTGGTATTTGATATGTTCTTGTTAATCTCTTGTTTATGTTAAAATCCTACTTGCTTAGTCTTATAAACTTTATTTATCAATCTTGATTGTATATGCATGACAGTATAGGCCGAGAGACCCGTTTTGTATTATATGGTTTTAAGGTTTTGTCTATGAATCCTTATCATTTGGTTGGAGGAATCCGCTTATGTTAGTTGGTAAACAAAATAGATTTTGTGTCGTAGTGACTTGGTTAATTTCTAGAAACACTTTGCCTAGTCAATCAAACGTAATTCGTGGGTTAAAACTGAAGCAAGCCAGTGGACTTTGTTGCCTTCAGCCTTAACCTTCAGACAGTCAAAAACTTTACTACATACTCAGCTATATCCTTTTTCGTCGAGGCCACAAATTCTATCTCTCAAATCATAATACATTCTTATCAGCTCCTGAGTGTACATAGTTAGTACTTCGGACTTATGAGCTTCATCTATTATCAGGGTTCTCACCTCACCCTTCAAAGGTACCCATATTCGATCTGGGTAGTACAATGTCTCATCACTCTTTGTTCTATCATCTCATCCAAACCTTTTTACAATCCTGCAAACTCATTCACATCCTCCTTCTGAGCCGCCAATATCATATCCTTGATACTCGACTGAAGGGGTCTTTATAGCTTAACTCTTCTTAGCTTTACCTCTTTCCTTCCTAATTAAAGGCATTTCTAGCCACCACATTCGCGCTTACAGGATGTTGCAAATTTCACAGTCATAATCACTAAACAACTCTATCCAGCGACGCTGTCGCATATTCAACTCTGTCTGACTAAAGATATGCTGAAGACTCTTATGATCCGTATAGATGACACTCTTTGTCCCATACAAATAATGTCTCCAGATCTTAAGTGCAAACACGACTGCACCCAACTCCAAATCATGGATAGTATAATTCTTATCATGAATTTTTAACTGCCTAGATGCATAGGCTATCACTTTACCTCTTTGCATTAACACACAGTCGACTATCTCGGACGCATCATAATATACCACAAAGTCTTATGGTCCATCGGGGAGAGCTAGAACAGGCGCATTACACAACTTATCCTTCAAGGTTTGAAATGCCAATTCCTGTTCCTCACCCCAATTGAAAGTCTTACACTTCCGAGTCAAGATAGTAAGATTCTTAGCTATCTTAGAAAAGTTCTCAATGAGCCTACGGTAATACCCAACCAATCCTAAGAGCGAACAAACCTCAGTCGGAGTTCTAGGGGCTTTCCAATTCTTTACAGCTTCAATCTTACTAGGGTCTACATAAATCCCATCACCATTTATCACATGCCCAAGAAACTATACTTCTCTTAGCCAGAATTCACACTTAGAAAACTTAGCATATAGTTTCTCCTTTTTGAGCAGTCCCAAGACTAACCATAAGTGTTCTACGTGCTCCTCTTGAGTCATAGAGTAGATTAAGATATCGTCTATAAACACTATCACAAAATTATCAAGATAAGGTCTACAAACTCTATTTATAAATTCCATATAATACACGCTTGTGCGTATAGTCAGACAAGGCATTAACTGTGACTCGAAATGTCCATAATGGGTTCTAAACGCAGTCTTTGGAATGTCATCCTCATGCACTCAGCTGATGGTATCCAGACCTAAGATCTATCTTCGAGAAAAACTGCGACCCTTACAGTTGATCAAATAGATCATCGATTCTAGGAAGTGGATAACGATTCTTAACAGTCAACTTGTTTAATTCAACTATAACAGTGTACATCCTAAAAGAAACCATCCTTTTCTTAACGAACAATACCGGCGCTCCCAAGGCGGACGATCTTGGTCAATGAAAACCTTTGTCTTGGGATTTCTTGAGTTGTCCCGGAAACTCTCTAATTTCAAGTATGGTGTCAAACGATAAGGAGACTTGGCTACCGGCGTTGATCTAAGGATTAACTCAATTTGAAACTCAATTTCCCGAGTAGGTGGTAATCTAGATAGATCATCCAGAAATACCTCAGGAAAATCGCTATCCACAACAATCTCTTCTTGTTTCTTTTCATTAGCCTTAGCACTCATCAAGAGTCTCACTTTCTCTTCCGGTCTCTTTCCTAATACTCTAAGCACCTTGCCATCCGATAGTGGTATCCTCACCACCTTCTCATGACAAATTATTTCAGCCTTATAATTAGACAACCAGTCCATAACTATAATCACATCAAAACTCCCATGCCCAAAAGGTATCAAATCGATGTTAAAGACATGACCCTCGATTTCTAGTTTGTAACCCTTAATAACTTTATCAATCTATACTAGATGCCCGCTAGCTATCTCAATCTCATATCTAAAACCTAAATCGTTGGGTTTTAAGCCTAACAAAGGTATGAAAGTAGTGGAAACAAAACTATAGTCGGTACCAGAGTCAAATAAGGTAGTGGCAAAATGATTGTTCAAAGTAAACTTACTCGTTACAATGTTCGGATCCTTGCGAGTTTCCTCTGCTCCCAACGTAAATGCCCTACCCCTAGCCTGGTTCCCTTGGTTTCCATGACCCCGACCCTCGTTATTAGCAGCAACTTGGTTTGGACGATTTTCTTCCGGTCCTTGTGCCAAATTTAATCTAGGACAAGCTGACCTAACATGGTTGATACTACCACACTCATAACATGCTCTAACAGTTAGGTTTCTAACATTGACAGGATTCACATTCCTTGGCACGCCTCTACAATCCTTTGCCAAATGACCCGGGCAGTTACAGTTGAAGCATGTGCGACAAAGCCCTCCGGGTGTATGGTAGGAGTTGCAGATGGTACACTTGGGCCAAGTTTGGTCAAGGGCATTCGGTTAGGATCTGTATTAGGGTTGCTATATAAGTGTATGCTTAACCACGAATCAATCATCCCTACCATTCTTATCCTTTGATGAGGTGTCATTTTATACACTTTTTCGGGGTCATTTAACCCTTTAAATCGTGCATTTATGCCAAAAATAGGTACTTAATCGTTCCTTTTTAGGTATTTCATATTTGGAAGACATTTGGAAGAATTACACGTGAATTGGGCTCATTAGGAGAAGAAACGGACAAGACTACGAACCTACACCAACATCACTCAAGATAATGTTCTCAACAGCTGGAGACAGCATCACCAATATAACGTGACGCCGTCACAACGAAGACCAAGACGGCGTCACTGGATCTAACGACGGCGTCAGAGTTTACGACCCAACCCATTATCTAGAATATTCTCCATCATGACGGCTTCACGACTAAAATGCGACGCCGTCACAACGATTTTCCTATATATACAAACTTGAATCTAGGGTTTTGAGTGTGTAACTTTATAATAAAAAGAGGGTACGAACCCTAGTTTGTTTAACAGCTATTAAGGACGAATTTAAGGTCTAAAAACCCTATTTTACTTCCTCCAACTCATGTTTTAATCAAGTAAGGTTTATTTAATCATTTAGTATGTTTATGTGTTGTTTGATTCATCTATGTTCTTGCTTTATTAACATGCTAGGCTAAGCCTTCTATTGTGTTTATTTATGATTGTATGAAACCTAGAATGTAGATCTTAGTGGTGTTGCTTCTTGTGATGGATGTGCATGTTAGGTCTTAAAAAACTAGCTTTTGTCTGCATCGCTGTTGATATGTCTAGAAAAACATGATTGTGTAGAAATGATACCATCGGGTAACAGTCTTCATACTACCTTGCCCTCTAATATGGTTGACCCACTTTTAATATATTTCACATGCACTTAGTGTACTCCTAGGGGCCTTGTAATAGTCTTCATACTACCTTACTTGTGCGTTGCTCTAGCGGAATACTAAGTAGACGACGGGTTCGTGTAATTCGTTCATGACTTAGGAAATAATTACACAGATCATCACAAGGGTGACAAGGCAACAACATTAGGAGAAGCAATCTAGAGAGTAATACATGATTAAATAAACATAGTCTTTTATCTTATTGTTATCACCATTAGTTTAGATTATTATTTAGTTTAATAGCTAAAACCAAAACAACCTCTCTAATTATATGATTTACTTGCTTTCCATAAAATACAAAAACACAAAAATAATCTTCTCTCAACCCTTAGAATTCTGTTAGACCGTAATCAAGCCTTCTCAACCTATTCCTCGAGTGAACGATAACAACCCCTCGAGTCTTGCCTATACTACTACTACAATGATTAGGTGCTTTGCCTAGGGAGTTGTAAAACTTCTTGTTGAAGTCTAACGACGACCGCATCAAGTTTTTGGCGCCACCACTTGGGGAATAGTTAGGTTCTGATCATAGTTTAGCTTAGTTCTACTTGCTTGAATCCTTTCAAGTGAGAATTTAATTCAGTGAGATTTTAATTCCGTATATTAAACTTCTTAGTAAGCTCTACTTTTTCTATCTTGTGCGCCCTTTGTTCGAAACATTTAGTAAATTAGTAAATTCATAATGAATAGGTTATGGGATACTTCTAGCTAGAGTAGGTTTGATCAGGTAATTCCCTTCCGTCATCACTCTTGTTCGTTCCACACACCATCAGTGAATCCTCTCTACGATTTATGGACTTATTTCCAAGACATAATCCGAAAAGTCCCCCTTAATCATGGCTTAAGTATTGGACCTAATTGAAATCTTTCATTACAAAAGAAGGGGGGGGGGGGGGTATAAAAAAGAAAATAGAATAAACACGCCCACTTAAACATCCCGATCGTATCCCCATCACTAATCATCAATTTGACAGCCGAAGTTGATCTTAGGAAGTTTTACAGTTATATAAGGAAAGCATGGTATGCCATAGCGAGGCTATTGTGCCCTACAATATCGACAAATGTAGCAATCCAATCAAGTATGCTATTTCTGAAAAAAACAATAGAAATCCAAATCTCAAATAGTTGATGGATAAGATATGGTTAGAGAACAAGGTACCTAGGTTGCATGGCGATGGTTTCGATTATGATGAGCATGTAGATAGCCTAAGTACGATAAGATAATGAGCAGGGGAGTTACAGCCCTGGAGTACCACCACAAACCCTACCCGTCCTTTGAGGAATACACACTGCCGTGACTTCCACCTGAAGAAATAGAAAAACTAGAGGAAGTATGCTTCAATTGTAATCCACAACCACTCCTCTTAGTTCTAATGGAAGTCCTCAGTTATATTGATGGACCGGAGCCTCAACCCTTACACACACTATCCATCCTATATGTAAAGTCATGAGAGACGTAACTAGGCCCGAACTACCCATCAACCACATAGTCCTATAGATTCTAGGATAAAGGTTAGACTTATTAAACAACTCAAACACCGGGCCTTCACCTCACGTGGCATAATTCACCATCCTAATGTATTTATAGTATTATAACCCAGGTATTGTGACCCTAAGAGACATTATATAATTTAACGCGGGTTAATAATGAACAAATTATAATCCTAGTGTTGAATATTTCAAATTGGGAGATGTGTTGACAATGATGATTGGGATTAAATCTAAGGAACAGTTCCCTCTAGAGAGAAGACTTAGCATATTTGTAAGATCCAAAAAAAAGTATAGAAGGTTAAGATTAAGGAAACACACCATTTGGATCACAGAATTAAACAACCACTTTTTCAAAATATTACTTTTTCCCACCACAATGGTGTGTACCGTTACTATCACCCGCACTTGATCTCAAGTGTAGGGGAACCCTCCCCTTTATTTTATAAATAAGGGTAGAGTCAGGCTCGTGACTCGAACAAAAACAAGCACTTCTTTGGCGAGTGCAACTCCAATATACTTTTTCTCGCATATTAGGAGTGTCGTAGTGGTTTTTAAACTCTTATATGTTTGTTTATTACTGATGAATTACTTTGTAATCATGCTTTCTTTGTTTGTAACTTCGTCTTATTTGCAATGAAATGTATTTTGCAACAAAATAAGTGTAGAGGAATTATCCGGTTTTTAGAACCAAATTCAAACATTTAAAATAAATTGTTTAGATTAATTCGCATCAATTTCGAGTCATATGATTGAATTGTTAATTCTCAAATTTTTATGCAGTATTTTATACAGGAAAATAACATATAAGAATGAGTGCAAAATTTTTTTCATCAAAAATGAAAAATAAGTTTTCACAGAGTGTGGAACGGCTCACGATCTAAAACGACGCGTCACCGACACACTATTGTGAAGGTGTCAGGATATTCCTGACGGCGTCAATGCCCATTACAGGAAAACCAAAGTTTTAATTATAATTGAAATAAACTTGTACAACACTTAAGAAAGTTGTGACAATCCGTCAATTTCAGTTTGTTATTTTATTCTCGAGTATTAATTATATTTTTCATTTTTATGTTGAGATATGAACTCACGACTAACCGGGAAGAAATTAGGGCTTACAATTGTAATTTACGCGACGTTTATGAAGAACCGACGAATCCTACGTTAAGTATCGACGTTTACGTTATCGAGTAACCCATTCTTGTCAACCACCATGGGAGACGAGAATCCTATCCGTACTCTAGGAGACTACTCTAAACCTAGCCACGAGGGCTATAGGAATACCATTGAGCTCCTCGTAGGGAACAACGTGGTACCTCTTCGATCTAACATCATCCGGTTTATGCAAAACGGATGCTCATTCCACGGACTTCACTTGACCTTGACGGTGACAATAGGGAAAGAACGCGCCTGCGTTTATTTCAATTTTCCCTTTACGATCAAGCTAGCAATTGGCTTGAGCGCCTTCCAGCAGGATCCATCACCACATGGGAGGATCTTACTACCCAGTTCCTTGCTCAATTGTTTCCACCGGGAAAGACCGCAAAACTCCGCAACGATATCCTGATGTTACAACAACATCATAGAGAATCTTTATCTGAAGCATGGACTCGTTTCAAGGACTTACTCCAAAAAGTCCCTCATCATGGCATAGACCTTTGGCTCTAAGTCCAAATTTTTTTATGACCATGTCAATCCTGTCACAAGACGAACCATTGACCAATCGGCCGGTGGTAAGCTTCGTGACCTCAACGCCGAAGAATCATAGGCATTATTAGAGGACCTCGCCCTCTATGACAACGAAAGTTGGAACGACCCACGGGATTTCGCTAAGCCGGTCAAGGCTATCGCTTTGCCTCAAGATGTCCCGAGTACATCCGACCGCCGTCCAATCGAGATTGAAAATCAAGTTCAACGCTTGATGGAAGCTCATCTTGCTCCGACACAACCTACCCAAGTAAACAAAATCACTACCTCATGTGAGATCTGCAGTGGTCCCCACGACACTCAGTATTGCATGAAAGAACCCGAACAAGCCTTTGTTGAATACGCATCCTAGCATGCCGATGAAACGAGAGGTAAGTGGTATACCTTCAAGCCCGAGCAAAACAATCTTGGTGACACCTACAATCCGTCATGGAAAAGTCACCCAAACCTTAGGTGGAGACAACCCCAAAATTCCCAAAATAATTTTTCAAACCCACCTAACCAGTTCCAACCCAACGGTTTGATCCCGAACCGTTCCTTCAACAACCGTCCTCAAAATTTTAACAACCAATCAAATATAGAAGGACTGGTTTTCGAGTTCATGGCATCTTAAGACGCTAGACTATCTAAGTTTGAAGCCGATTTCAAACAACAGCAAAGCGAGATGACCAACAAAATTGACACTATGTTGAAAGCCATCACCGATCGAATAGCAGGCACGTTGCCTAGCGATACGGTTAAGAACCCGAAACTGAGGACTCATCCAGTTTTGTCTGCTCGTTCTTACCCAACAATGGACCCGCAATGCTCAACACAAATTCACAGTTCAATCAATGCCATCATAATCCACCCCAAGCAACAAAGTAATCCCTACGACAAAACCAAAGAGAATAAGGAAGAAGAGAGAGACAGCCTAGAAAACCATCCTGACTCTCCTACACCACCCTACCCATCAATTGCATTCATCACTGAAAAAGTCCTCAAATTCAATTCAGTCTTCGAATAGCTCGGATTGGTTCCCCCATCACCCAGCGCGGAACTTGTTTGCACTAAAGAGGAAGATGGCGATGTAATGTTTATCAAAATAATCCCGTGGGATGACAATTCCCATAAGGAGGGACCCGAACCAGGAGTATAAGAAGTGGAGTATTTCGACATATTCCCGACTAGGAGTGAACTTGCCTACCACAAATACCTCATGTATAGCCCGATCCCCTTAATATTTCTATGAAACCCCATCATCACGGAAGGATACTCCTCCAACCTTAAGATACCATGTAACATTGGGCATGTGCATGTCTAAAAAGCCTACATTAACCTTAACTCCCCTCTAAATATCATGACCCGAATGATGTATAATTGGATCACAAGGAGAAAACTCGACCCTAGGGAAAATGCGAATGTAGGAATTAGTAATTTCACAGGGAGGATTAAAGGGATACATGTCTTCGTAGGAAACTTCACCTATGTTATAGACTTCATGATTGTCGAGGATATTAGCTCGATCATAGACCCTAGATTGTCACAAGTAGTATTAGGGAGGCCTTTCATTGAAATATCCAACATGACTCACGACCTACCCGAAGGAGTAGTTAGGTTCACCAACAAAAATGATGAAGTTGCTTACAAAATGCCCCATATGATAGAACATTACAACTCGTTGTCAAACCTAGAAAAGGAACACACAAAATCTGTCTACCTTAGGAACGAGGAGGACAAGAGAAGATGAGTTGACTATGTAATGAGTAAGATATTAGGGTTCTACAAGGAATCTTTAGAGTTAGGCCCTGAATATTTAACTGGATTAGATGACGAAAGAGAAGTCGGACGTGTGACTTCGAGTCTAGCTACAAGACTCGTTAATAAAGATAAACGCTTCTTGAGAGGCAACCTAATTTACTTTTCCCGCAAATTAGGAGTGTCATGTGTGTTTTTATTATTTATAGTTTGTTTTATTATGTTTGAACTATCTTGTAATCATGCTTTGTTTGTCTTTAACCTCGTCTTAATTTCAATCAAAGGTATTTTGCAACCAATAAGTGTAGGGGAATTTATCCGGCTTTTGAGACAAATTTAAACATGTTAAATAAATTGTTTAGATTAATTTGCATCATATGATTGAATTATTAAATCTCAGGTTTTATGCAACTATTTATACAAGAATTAACTTATGAAATCAAGTGCAGGAAATTTTTCATCAAAAACAAAAATTTCATTTTCACAGACTGTGGAGACGGCGTCACGATTTACACATGACGCCGTCACCACGAAACCTGTGATGGGGTCACAACAACCCTGACGGCGTCATACACCCAGGCCCAAAAAACACAAAAATTTTAATTATTTTTGAATATAAAACTTGCATAACATTTAATATATGTATACTTCTGTTATAAACCTACAAAACCTAATAAGTTTAACAATTCTCTCATCCTATCTATCGAGTCGAATCCTAAATTCATATTGTATATTTGTTTATCGCACATTTTATGCTTGGTGTAGTTGTCTTTGTCTTTGATTACAGGTTATATTTGATGAGAAGAAACTTGGAAGTTCTTAGGAAGTTTCATTGGATGATTCTTGGAGGACGATTTAACCAGTTATCGCATGTTTCTTCTCCATTATTGAGCAAACCAGGGGAGTATTAGTTTCTTTTCCTTGTTTTCTTTTCCTTTTATTCGTTTCAATGGGTACTTCTAGAGAACATTAGGGACAATGTTCAACTTAAGTGTGGAGAGGAAATAAGCCTTAGAAACTATTCTTTCATTTTCCATTTGCTTCATCCTTAAAATGATGGGTAATATACCGAAACATAACATAAGAGGTGATTTTTACCCAAATTTTAAAATTTTTATGACACACACCTACGAAAACCGAGTATTAATAGCGTCTCATGGATAGGAATTTATATGACTAGCACAATAACCCTTAGAATTCCACCCCAAAAATATGAGGTTCGCCCTTAGATCTTTAGGAATTCAGGTACCCATCATTGGTAACCCAAGATGATTTTATCTTTATCGAGTTCGAGTTAAGGTTGATCTGCAGGCGTACATGTCTATTCTGTCGTTACGGCCATGTATGCATTGCCTTGTCACCTTTTCTGGAATGTCCAGTGTTAGTAAAATTCATATGAGTGTACCGGTAGTGTATTAAATTCTAGAACTTGTTATTGTGATGAATCCCGAGACCGCATAGTAAGTATTAGGATTTTCTTGATAAGAGGCATTAGGATTAACCCATGTTTTAAACTTGTAATTGTTATGATGGTTACACCGATCATATAACTATCCCACACCCTTGCCATGCACTCACCTTTAGTGCAGGATACCCCTAGTACAACCCTTCGAGCCTATCCTTTTTCACGGTTCTCGTAATTTTCTGGGTGGTATTTCTAGATCATTAAATTGAGAGCATTGTTAACCCTTAAACCAATCGTTACACCCAAATCGCCTTAGCCTACCTTGTATGTACTCATTTTTAGTACATTATTATGTTTAACCCAAGTTAATTATTTGAGTACAAGGTTGCTAAGTCTTTATCCTTGTAAATACAGTTTTGGGACGATTGGGATTCATGGTAGTATTTTTTTCACAGAAGAATAAGGAAGAAAAGTTAAGTCAATACCCCCATATGTTTGTCAAATGATCTCCATGTTATTTTGATCCACCTTAAATCGGGTGATTAGTTAGATTGTAAATATCAAGCATGTAAAAGCTCAAGTGTAGTGGTACGTATTATAAACCATGTATAATGTATTATGTTAATAAAATAAAATAAAAAAATAGAAAAGGAAAAGAAAGAGATTAATGTAGAGTTGTGTAGAGTTTGTATATCTTCGTCCGAGTCTTGGCTTAGCAACCAAACCAATGTGTATTCGTGTAAATAATTTGCTAACTCTTCCACTCCAAATTCGCCCAAAGCCACCCAAATGCATCCCATCCGTTTTTGTTTCCATTATATGTTATCTTACACCTACAGCCCACAACCCTTTAAAAGACCTCTTAGATAGTAATGAATAATACTTGCGCCTAGCGGTGGAGGTTTGATCCTTTACCAAGCCTATGTTAATTTATATACTATAACAGGTAATGAGTGTTGATTTTCCTTTTCCCCCATATGTTATAACTTATTATACAACCGAGTGAAAGAGAGAATCCCCAAACACTTATGTGAGGTGCTAGTATATACTTTCTGTGCTGTTAATTACAAGGTCTAGAAGGTTGTGTTCTTAAATACTTTTAAAGAGTAGGTAAAATGACCCCTCATATTGTTATTGTCTAGATAGAAAAGCCCATTTGCTTGAGGATAAGCAAATCACAAGTGTAGGGGTATTTGATGAGGTGCCATTTTATACACTTTTTCGGAGTCGTTTAGCCCCCTAAATCGTGCATTTATGCCCAAAATAGGTACTTAATCGTTCCTTTTCAGGTATTTCACATTTGAAAGGCATTTAGAAGAATTGCACTGTGGACTTGGCCATTTAGATAATGAGAAGAAACGGACGAGACTACAGGCCTACACCAACATCTCTCAAGATAATGTCCTTAGAAGCTGGAGCCGGCATCACAGATACAACGTGACACTGTCACAACAAAGACCAAGACGGGGTCACAAGATCTTGTGACGGCGTCAGAGCACATGACCCAGCCTATTATCTAGAATATTCTCTTTCATGACGGCGTCACGATTAAAACGCGACACGGTCATAATAATTTTCCTATATATACAAACCCGAATTTAGGGTTTTGAGTGTATAACTTTAGAATAAAAAGAGGGTACAAACCTCATTTCATTTAGCAGCTGTTAGGGACGAATTTAAGGCCTAAAATCCTGATTGTACTTATTCTTCAATTCATGTTCTAATTGATATTTATTGAAGTAATACAAGTAGGGTTATTTTTTAAATTTCCAAACCAATTCTACATAGGTCCACAATGCCAGTGATGTGCCACCCTATCCCAGTCTTTATGAAGAGACCCCAAAATACCACCCCCCCCGCTCGTCATCCATATCGTCGCGCTCACGTGCCACATTTCTTATCCCAGAAACCCACTGCATGTCTAAGCTATCTAGATCTCGCGCGCTTCTCATTTATGATTGTTCTGACTAACTAGAATGTGGATCTTAGTGGTGTTATATCCTGTGCTTCTTGTGATGGATCGTGCATGTTTGGCCTTAGGAAAAACTAGTTTTTTGTCTGTATGCTATTGATATGTCTAGAGAAAGCATGATTGCTTTAGGAAGGGATACCATCGTGGTAACAGTCTTCATACTACCTTTCCTCTAATATGGTTGATCACTATTAATTTATTTCACATACATTTATATACTCTATAGTGGGGTTTGTAATAATCTTCCATAATACCTTATTGTGGTTGCCTTAACAGAATATTAAATAGACGACGGGTTTGTGAAATCCCTTTATGACCTAGGAAATACTTACACAGATCATCACAAGTGTGACAAAGCAACAACACTAGAAGAAGAATCTAGGGCAAGTAAAGTAATACATGTTAATTTAACACAATCCTTTTATATATTGTTTCACCTATTTAGCTTAGATTATATTTAGTTTAATAGCTAAAACCAACCACCTCTCAAATATATGATTTACTCGCTTTTCATAAAACACAAAAATAATCTTCTCTTAACCCTTAGAATTATGTTAGACCATGATCAAGTCTTCTCAACCTATTCCCCGAGTGAACGATAACAACCCCCTGAGTCTTGCCTATACTACTACTACAACGATTAGGTGCTCTGCCTAGGGAGTTGTAAAACTTCGTGTAAAAGTCCTACGACGACCGCATCAGTAGGTCGAGAGAGGCATAACACTAATGCTAGCTCCTAAGTCAGCAAGGGCATTATCAAAGCAAACATTATTAATAAAGCAAGGTAAAGTGAAACTTCGTGGGTCTTTCTCCTTTTTGGGTATGAAATTATTAATATGTGAAGCTTCAGAGTAAGCTTCTGAGAATTGTGGTCCATATGATCCCTTCTTTTCTTCACAGTATACGATTTTGTCCAGTGGATACGGCGTATTAGGAGGATCCCTTACGGCGTATCGAGTATGAATCAGCTTTAACAATGTTGAGATCGACTTGACATGGTCCTTCGGGTTAGTTTCAGTTGAGCTCGGTAAACTTCCAAATCCTTTTTCCTGTAGGTCCTTGCTCATTTGTTCGATTTGGATCTCTAAAGTTTTAATTGATGCTCTTTGGTTCCTTATGGCAGCATCCGTTGAAGCTCGGATCTCTTTGATCAAATTGGATTTCTCCTCATATCTTTTTGCCGATTCACTAATAAACTTGCTCAAGGTATCTTTCATAGATTGTCTTCGTTCTTGGTAAGAAGGGTTTGTATTGTTCCTTTGGTAGAACCCCAGAGCAGTTTCTCTATATCCCACTCCTTGAAAAGGTGCATCAAATTGAGTGTAGTAAGCTTCTTCGAGGGGTTTCCCTTATTCCTTGAGTGGAAAATCTTTGGTGTAGTGGAGACCTCTACATTGTTCACATCCTACTTGAGAGCATAAACTTTTTCATTTACTTTCTTGATTTCTCTTCCAAGATTGTTGAGTTGTGCTTGTATTGCTGCTAATCCATCAGAAGTTTCAGTACTTCTGGTCCTAGATGTCCCATTGTGCCATTTTTGAGAGTATTCAGCCATTTCTTGGATGTCTACTTTCGCATCAGCGGCAGTCTTCGATGGTATGGCTCCTCTTGAATCAAGAATTTGTCTAGTTGGAACATCCAATCCATTATAGAAAAAGACTACTACCTGCATCTCTGTTAAATAGTGTTGATGACACTTCATCAAGAGTTCTTTAAATCGCTCCCAAACTTGATAGAGGTTTTCATCCGGTTCTTGCTAAAAGTTGTTGATCTCCTCCATTTTCTTTGCAGTACGAGCAAGTGCGCAATATTTGCTTAGAAACTTTATCTTTAGATCTTCCCAAGTTGTAATCGAACCAGATGGTTTGTTTTTTAGCCAACGACTAGCCAATGACTTGCGGGCTTTCTTTAAGGTCATAGGGAAAGGGCTCTAAGCATCACTTGGTTCTATAGTTATATTATGGATATGGAATAAATCCACGATCTTATGAAATTTCTTAATATGTTCGTTTGCAATCTTCATGATTCGAACCGTTAAAGGTGTTATCACGTAGTTCCTAAGAAATTGCCCTTTCAATTCAAAACTATCCTTGTCTTCGATCTTAGGCCTAGCAATTCCCGATCCATAGTCAGCTCGAGTTTTTGCTCCATGTTTGTTCATAGTTTTCCGCTAATGTTTCTTGCAATTCTTCCTCCGAATATTTCTTCTTGGTCTGATATAGATCGATAATCAGGGCGATTCTTGGTTGTTCAAGACTTTGTGTCTTGAAGTTGCATCTAGATTGATCGAATTCTCGATCTGGATCCTTGAAAGGTATAAATAGTTCCTTAGTCGAACTTCTTGTCATGCACTACCTGAAACAAGAGATAAACAATCAGTAGGATGGGCTCAGGAGAAAGAAAACACAGATATACGGAAATTGAATGCGAAAAAACAGATCTGTTACTGTATCAGACAGTCAATACGCCGTATTCAATGGAACTGAATACGCAGTATTAATCTTTTTGAATGAATACGTTGTATTGGATAGAAAGTTAGATACGCCATATCTAATTGAAGTGGATACGTCGTATTGGGTTATCGACCAAAATAGTGTATTATAAAAACAATTAAATAACGCAAACAATTAAACACACAAATATACAGAATATACAGAATTATACACTAATCTAAATTACACTAATCCTAAGGGTTAGTTCTAATCTAATGCTAAAAACCAAAATATCAAATAAAAATCAAGATTAATTCTCACTCCCTGGCAACGGCGCCAAAAACTTGATCTGTCGTTGTGTGGTGTTAAATTATGGTTCAAGTTTTAAATTTATATTTTGCCGACTTAACCAAAAACAACCCTTTAACGGGAAGTGTACCCGGTCGGTGAGAGTTTTGTGGTAAGTAGCGTGTCGATCAATAAGAGCTAGGAACACTTTCAATTTATTAATACTTTGGTTTTTCTAATCTATGTTAGTCTAATCTATGCTAAACCTATGCTAAACCTATGTTAATCCTAAATCTAATGGATAAGAGGGGTTTTTCAGTCTGAGAGACTGGCACGGGTTTGGTGGTGACTAAAACCAATTCAAGACACTAAAACACACACAAGCAAATTAACAGAAGATAAAAGAGTGGTCTAGCCAAATATAAGAAAACTCTATTAACCATTATTAATCCAATCAGAACGTTGGTTTGTTTATTAGTGCAATGATTACTTATCTCGAGGCAGCATATCATTCCTTTATAGACTTTAGGCGTTACTTAATTCCTAAGACCTCTGGACACGTAGAATTTCTGTCACAATTAAACGCATCAGCTAAAGCATCCTTATTTGCTTATTTATAATATATCTTAGGGATTTAAGGCATTGGTGATCTTGTAAACCCTTGCTTATAGTGACTTTACCCACTTTACTGCGTTGATGGCAATTTCATACACTGTAGTCCACTAACAAGTCTTTACAATTAATTAGAACGTACTCGTTTAAACCAAGGTCACCTTATGGCTCAACTAAGCTCACAATCAAAGGGTGAAGATAGGTCGTTAATTGTGATCCTATTTGTCTAGATGTATAAATCACTATATAGAGAGCTATCCCGGCATCTAGATTACTTGGTCCATATCACTATATCCAGTTGAATGATAGGTCGCATCCAAAAGCACGTAAACAAGTTTGATGATACACATAAATAAGCAATTCAACAAAAAATTAAGAAATTGAGATAAACAAACCAAACATTAAGATTTTTATAATAATGCCTAATACCCGAAGGTATTAGCCTTCAAACGTCATAATTAATACAAAAGTAATGATTTAGCCAAGGTAAACTAAGCGAGTTAATGAATGATACCAAAAATTAAACGATTACAAGAGTATAGGAAATTACACGTTGTCTCCTATGGAATTAATCGCGTTGCTCGACCTCTTCTGCTCTTTTTCTTCTCTAAAAATCAACTTTTATGGTTTAGGTATCGAGAATATGATTTTGGCACACTTAAAACTCGTTTTTGAGTTTTCTATTTATAATGTTTGAAGTTGGTTCGATACGGCGTATCCAAAGTGTTGGATCGGCGTATTGGGGGTTTCTTGGAGTAAGGACCACGTTTGATATTTTCCAGAATATTTGATTCCCATATAGCTTGAATACGGCGTATTGCCTTCTTTTGGATACGGCGTATTAGATCTTGTTTCCGTGGTCTTTGGTGAGTGCAGGCACAGATACGCCGTATCTTCCTTGATGGATACGGCGTATTGGTTGTCAAAACAGTAATCTTCAAAATATCTTTGTTTAAGCTCCAGAATGCGTGCTTTTTAGGTAACTTTCACCAAGTACTCCATAATTACTGCAATTCTCAAATATAAACGATTAAGTAACAACTCTTTGCAATAATTATACAAAATGAGTTAATTACATAGGATAAATGATGCTATAAAATAGACGTTATTTGATGTCATCAACCGCGGAGAAGGTTAGCTGAAAATTTGACCCATAATTCTTTGGGACATTTGCTTGTATCAAACGCTCCCTCAACAGCTTAAAATCCATCTGTGACATAGAAAGGGATTGCTTTCTCCAGAGTAAGATGCTGGACCACAAGCCGAGAAGTCACTATACGTGACTTCTTTTACTCGTCCCGCGAAGTTTGCTATTAATTCTTCCTGGATAGTTTGGGAGATAATATTACCAAAATATTCCTTAACGTGAGACAATGCTGCTGCTTGTGCCTTAGCTACTTCTTAAGAGATCATTTATTTAATCTCCTTAGCCATAGCAGTAGGTATGTGAGCGTTTTCCTGCTCATCTGTTTCTAGTTGTTCGGGAGTTTCTTCCCGTTCATCGTTATCTGGAATATCTACTTGAGTCGGCCATTCGGCCCCTTCTGGATTGCTTTCAGCCGTATCTACGCTGAAAGTTAAACATAGTCCATAATAAGATCTAGTATGCATAATCTTTTACACGCATAAAATAATTGCCATAACAATTTCAATCCTTAAGTATAACACAATGTCGATGAATCCTCTTTATATGATGTGATTATTACCGCATTGGCCAGCGTCGAAATAATTCAATCAGATAACCAAGTTACCATTAATAGCATATTAAACTAAGTTCATGAACGCTACATGATTGCATAACAAGTGTTGGGATTTATCAAACTAGGTAACCAATTTAGCTTCGAGTACGCGGCGGAATGGATCTAGTTTTAGCATATAGATTAACACATATAAGTTAAACAAGTAATTTACTAACCTTTTGTTTAATGATAAAAATCAATAAACTTACGCCAGTTCATGATCTGAAAGAAGTGTTTTAAATTACCACTTTCGGTTGCTCACACAATACGTCAAACAAGCACGTCACAATGCTAGTCGTTGCTTCACGAATAAACACCGCAAACAAACTAGGGTTTGGTGTTCATAATAAAATAACACACGATGGAAAACATAATAGGTTTATGTTTGCTAATGAATTGATCGCATGTAATAGGATATACAGTTTAGTATCAAGTGTATGGATTTCATGTATACACTACACATAACACATGGTATTCATGTGTATGTATGATATATCATGCATGTGCCCAACTTTACATATGATTACCATATACAGATGTAGGGATTCAGTGATATTAAAAGCGCCGTATATTTTGGAGATATAAAAGTGTCGTTCATGGATTGTTTGTATGGGACTTGTGTGTGAATCGAACGACCGAATAAGGGAGCAACAAGGGTCTATATATATATTGTACAAACCCTAGACAAAAACTTGTTCCTTACTCCAAGTTATTGTCTAGCAATCCCACACTTTTCAAAACTGACACTTTAACCCTTCTTCTTTTATTTAACATTTATTAATTAGTTTATAATGTCTAACGGTTAAACTAATTACCGTTAAATATATTTCGTGAAACATATTATATAATTAATAAATATATAACAAACTCTTCGTGTTTTAACGCGTGTGCCCCCAATAGGCTCACATATTTCTAATGTATAACTTGCGAAACCGACTAACATATTCCAACAGCTCTCACTTGGGAGTCGGTTGGGTGCAGGCTTGCAAATTATACTGATAATTTGGCAACGTTCTAGCAACCACCACAATTACCTTAAATTAGAATATTGGGATAAAGTTTCAAGACAATCTCAGGCTTATATAGGTTAGTTTATTTACTTGCCTTTTATCATCCATTTGTTCTAGATACCGTTAAACCATGGATATGAATACTAACTCATCCTATATATTTTAACAATTTAGTTTCTCGTTATAGAAGTTAATTCAGATCTACCAAACGTAATCAAGAATCATCTTGAATTACACTTTGGGTATGGCCACACAATCATCTGATTAATTCTGGAGAGGCGCCATGGTATCATTCTGCAATTAAATAATTGAAGGAACAAATTTTTTATTGACTACAAGTGTTGTGGATGCTGCTTCACATCACTTCCAAAAATAGCCTTTGTAACTATCATTTTCAGGTTAGCGTTTGACTTATAATCAAAAAGTGATATCCACACATGCAGAACTTATTTGTATCTCAAGTCTAAGGATGACTTATTAAACCATTTTTGACATTTTACTCATGACAAGGATCCAAAAGTAAATGTTCGAAAGTTGGGGTATCAAATATGCAACCCTTGTGAATACATATGAGTTTGGTGGGAACAATCCGTATATTCAAAGAATATAACCAACACTCACATTTGCCTTACATAACAATATTCTTATATTGTTAACCGACAATGGACATAATTAGAATGATAAAATCATTCAAGGATTAAACATGCAAATATAGGATAACAATTATTATATGAATGAATATACCAAGTAATTTTATTCATCAGAAAATAAAAATTGTTTTACAATCCTAATTATCCAAATACTAAAACAGATATGCATGAAACTAATTAGCAAGTTGAAGTCCAATGTTTCCAACATTCTCAACTCTTTTTTTACAAGACAGCTAAATAGTTATCTGAGTATACTTTTCGAATACTTATTTCAAATTCACAAATTTGTGAAGGATTTGAATGATATGATGAGTGTCGTATGTATATTTGCATACTATTGCAAGTATCATAGTATAGAAATGTGACAGTTCCTTTAATGGGGTATTTGAAGTCAACAACATACCTATCTCAAACAATTATTTTCACAGTTTCTTAAAATGTAAAGTATTCTCATTCTTTAATGTGTAATGCAACAATGCTCTTAGCTGAGCATATATAGTTAGTAGATTTATCATAAAAGATAAAAATCCTACTTTAACTAGGATTGGTTATTCTCTAGCATCGTGTGTACACAAACAACATTATGCCTTATATAATTCGTAAACCTTTGTTTTAAAATTTATCAAAATCACTCTCAATTAGATACGGTTGCTATCAGTTATCTAAATACTCTCAATTAGATACTGTTGTTGTTAGTTCATCTTGCTCTTGTGCAAAAGTAACAACTAGTTCTCTATACCCAATTAAGATATTACATGATAATCCTTCGTTAAAAGAGTTTCCATCCACTGTATTAAATTATTCAAGTGTAATATATATTTAAGACTTGCTTCAATGATGTAATTGCATTTGTGTTGGATTAAATTTCGCCTTTGTTTATTTCATTAAACATTTATTCCAAGGTCGTTTGTTTTATTTCCTAAATTCCCAAGTGAAGTTTCATTCCAATCTAAGGATTAATATCTAGCTTGATGGATTGGTGCTTTCTAATATGACTTACAACAACATATAAATTTTAAGGAAAAACATAGTGCTCTCACTTGATGTCAGGTGTACTCAGGAGTTATCTTAATTTAATCAGAAACCATATTATGATTAAACTTAAGATCTCAGCTCCTAGATGCATGATTCAATCCACACTTGGATTCTATTATCTTGTATACTTTATGAAGATTATTTTAAACTCATAACCCCTTTTGATTACATACCGTCCTCACAAAAGGTAATCATTAAGAAAAGAGTTATAAAACTTAATTGTCATATTACAAATATAGACTCATAACCCTTTTGATTACACAATGTCCTAGCAAGGTAATCATTAAGGAAAGAGTTATGATCCTTAATTCGCCATATTGCATATTCAAGAAAACCTGTATGACAATTAGTTATCTTTATATAATTAATGCGTGTAGAAAAGAAAGATTTAATCATAGCCAACTGCTTGAGTAAGATTAAAACTCTTGTCATCAGTCAGGCATTAATATGTATACAATCTTGTCCTTGTGAGCCTTTCTTCAAAAGAAACTCATTCTCGTCTTTCAGTTTAACTGTTTGGTAAAAGTTCAATCAAGCTCAAAACTTTGATTGCCTTTGAAGGACTGCATCTTGTCATTCATAGTTCTAAGATATTTATCAGATTTAAGATGTCATAATTCATCTTATTAGTTAGCAGGCTTATTATGACCCTCTAACTTATATTCCTCATTATTGATATTAAAATATCAATCAAGTGATGAGGCATCCATGCGGATTTATGAATGAGAGTTACATTATACTTTGGTTCGACATTTTCATGTTTAACCTTAGTATGACATTCACAAGTGGATTTAGAGTAAGTAGAGAAAATTCTCTAAATACTAAGTATTTAAGCAACAATGAATTGTTCTTAATTGGGAAACACAAAAACCTATATTAAGTTCTCATGTCTAGTTTGTTAATAATATGCTTCATAAGATTTTAACAAATTTTAGAACTTTAATCAAGACATAATGAGATTCCTTCCAAGAACCCTAATTAGGGTTTGTAGCAAAACCCTAATTCTTATATCACCCTTTAACCAAAAACCTTAGCTATGGTTTGTGTTACGTTGAGCTAGGAGGAACACCAAAACACAATCTTAAGGAGGAAGTGTGAAAAATTGAGAAACACCAAAAGGTTTTTGGTTCGATTGGTTTTGAGTGGAAAAATTGAAAAATCCCTTAAGGGTTTAGAGGTTTCAGTAGGGGGTTCTAGGCCCTACTAGGACTTGAACTATATTGTGTGTATCCTATGACATACGCAATTTTCTCACCTTGATAGATTTGGGAGGTAGAACAATTAAAGTAACTTGAATCAAACATTATGATAATAGTTTGTTTCACTTTAGACATGCCATAATTACGTGGTTGTTCTATAAGTATTGAATTGTGAGACTTTGTTAGGGATTAATGTTTTCTTACTTTGTTACCGGACAGTTGCAAAGTGTTTGTATGCTGGTTAGTTAGTACACGTTAGTAGTAAAATAGTTAGTACGATTGAGAAAGATATTTAAAATATATTTGTGAGATATTTGTCAGAAAGTCATGTAGACTTTTAGGTTTTCCTTGGTCTACAAAAGGATAATTTTGAATAGTAGAAAATATACGAAAATAGGGACAATTACAAATCACACAATCATATCATAGTTGAGCAATTGTAACTTCTCAGAACATTTAACAAAGTTGTTATTCAGTTAATCATTATTTCTTCTTAGTACTTGTGTTAGATTTCCGCATTATCATATTGTATTTCAAGTCATTGTTTCTACATAGTCAGTTTTATTTATACATCTTGGCTTTCATCCTTTATAGGCTGCAAGGATCATTCAGTTTAAGAACCACAATTGGTATCAGGAGACTTTGTGAGAAACTTTAAATAAGAAGAACAGTCATAATCTAGTTATACATTCTCAAAAACAACATAATCAAAACATGTCAGGAACACAAGATGAAAATCCACACCACCACTCCACAACAAAACTCAACGGCCCAACGAAACAAACAAATCTCCTCATACAGTCTCAACCATCAAACTGCCTACTCTCAAGAAGGGAGAATATGCATCAGGGCAATGAAAATTGAACACTATCTGGTTTAAGATTATCCAATCTGGGAGGTTATTCAAAATGGAAATGGGCTTGTGGCAGACACAACTGATACTGAAGGACAAATTAGATTTTGCCTCCCTAAAACAGCAGAGATGAGATAGTGGATTAGAGAAAGAGAATGAAAAGCAAGGGACCACCTTGCTAATGGCAATACCAGAAGATCATCTAGCTAATTTCATAAGATGACTGATGCAAAAGAAATATGGAATGCCATCAAATCAAGATTCGGTGGAAATGATGAATCCAAAAAGATGTACAGAGAAAGAATTACCATATTAAAGCAACAGTTTTTGAAGGATCATGTGTTCCAACTAGATGGGATTCCACAAGGCTTTGAGAGAGGATTTCAAAGTCTTATCAGTCAACTAGAGATTCATGGAGCAGAGTGTATTACTGAAGATGCAAATCAAAAATTTCTAAAGATCTCTACCTTCTGCTGGTTACAAGTCTCCTTATCATGGAGGACAAACCAGGATATAGGCTAGTTCAGTCTTGATGACTTTGCTTACAAACAATTTAAGAGTTCTTTGCAGAATGATGGTAATGAGTCTTTACTGCATCATCTTCCAACTTGCCTAAATGTAGCATTTGTTTCTAAAAACCAGCGGTACTAATGATGTTAAGTATCTCGCTTCATGGTGTCTCCATTACTTCTTGTCATAACACAAAGCATGAACAAAAATCAACATCAAACATCATATATTTCATTGATTGCAAGTCATTCAAGCTGTCCTCAATTGGCTCATGAGGGGACTTAGAAAAGTTGATGAATATGACCTTGAAGAAATGGACTTGAAATGGCAAGTAGCAATGATCTCAATGAGAATCAAAAAGTTCTACAACAAGACTGGAAGAAAGCTACAATTTGATGCAAAAGAAACCTGTAGGTTTTGATGAAAACAATGTTGGAATGCTACAACTGCAATTAACAGGGGCCATTTTGCAAGAGAGGATTAGTCAAAGAAGAAAACAGGAGGAAGGGATGGATGGATTACTGGAAAATAGAGATGGGAAACAGAACTAGAAGAAAGAAGAGTTCTAAAGATTAGTGACCGATCTGATGGAGTAAGCATTGACAGGACAACTCATTTAAAAGATAGATGAAGATTATGCTGTTAATGGCTAACAACATTGGATCTGACTATACAGTTATATTATTGTTCATATAAAGTGTATAAGAATTTATGCAAATCTTAAAAGGCTGTATGATGCTCAGTGAGAGGAACATTAGTGATGCTAGTGTAGAGATAAAGGCTTTATACTCAAGGGTATTAAATAGTTGAAGCTACAATACTAGTTGCCATTCAACTAGGTCAACTTTGGTATGAACAAATAAATAAATTTTATGAAAATAGATTTAGATGATAAATAGTTGTTCTAACATTCCATAAGATTTGTTGGCTTAAGCTCAAAAGAAAAAGATGTCTCTTTAGAGGTTATAGTAGATAATTTGGAATCATTCATACAATAACTCTTTGATAGAATCATAATTGTTGTAATGTCTGCTTGTTAAATTTTGGGCTTGGGTTTGGGTGAATTTTTGATATTGTGGAATTTGAGTTATGAAATGGAAACTTCACAAAGTGTCTTATACAAAAAGACAGTGATTTTGAAAAATCTAACTTTGTATAAAAAGCTGTTTATATCCTGTGAAATGCTAGAGCAGGTACACATCCACCCATGACAGGAAACTATATTGCCCTCTGGATCTCTGACATTGAAATAGATGAGCTCACAATTATACCATATGGTCAGAAAAAGACTTATCCAGTGAAACTGAATCCCAACAAGCTTAACATGGATATATGTGGCTATCAAACATTTGTTACAGGAAATTTCTGAATTAGTGTTGTTGAATTAGTTGTCAATAAATCAAAAATAGAAGTGAAACCTAAGGTATGGTCTGATTATTATGAAAAAGAATATGATGATCAGATAGTGAAGATGACGCATGTTGTATGTGAAAATAGAAGATTTGACAACACCTAGTTTTGCTACCTAAGCATTGTAAAAACTTTCTAGTGAAAATGATAAGATAGTTCAAACATAGTCAAAAACCTAAGGTAACAAACTAAACAATTGGACCATGAGATTACTGAAAGAGCATGTTTTGTCTGTGGTAGTTTTTAGTCATCTTAATAATAGCTTGTGACTATCATGTCAAAAATTGGCATAAAACAAAATGAGACTACATATACAAAATCAGTCTAAGGGAATGGTTACAATGGAAAAGACAAACAGATTTTGAGGGAAACAAACATGGGACAATGATCAAAGAATAAAAAAACAAATAAGTTGTACTTGGCAGTACAAACAAGAATGGAAACTAATCCCTGTTTATACTTCAAGGGGCTAGCCTGTTCTAACATGTTCGTATGCTAGGACAAAGTTTTAACAGACAGACAGATACAAAACTAGCATGCTTGAAAATTATACTGTTAAAGGCCCATGCTGAATGGTGTTAGACCACAAATGTTTCTAAACAAAATAATTCACCATCATCAAGACTTTCAAGAAGGCCAAACAGTTCTTGAAAACATAATTTTTTCAAACCAAAAGGTCTATACTACTAAGGTAAAGAAGTTAGTATGTTGAAAGAAATAATGGGTATTGCTGTAAGTCCTCATATTAGCGATTGTAATGGAGAAAACTTGGATACAAAAAAAATTATCTTCAAATACAATAGTGGATCTAGCATTAGAATTTTTCATCTTACAAGATTCCACTAGGCAGACCTCAAGCCAAACAGGCTTGGGTCCTAAGATGAGGATAATCTCTTTCTTTGAATGTGCAGGATAATCCACACTAGAACTTTAAAGTATAAGGAATAATTGATAGTGGATGTTCCAGGACAATGACAATGGAAAAAGGCCTACCTTGTGTATCAAGACTTTAATGGTGGACCTGTTGCCTTTGGAGGTGAGTAGGGATATATTACTGGGAAAGGTAAAATACAAACTGGTAAGTTAGATTTTGAGGATGTAAGCTTTGGTAAAAAGACTTCAGCATTTCCAATTCTTTTCTGTGTCCAAATGTGTGACAAAGAACAGTTCTGTTTACTGACACTGAATGTCTTTATTTTTGTCTTGGACTTTAAGTTACCTGATGATCATCAATTATTACATAAGTTCCAGACAAAACAATTGTACAGTTTCAATTTAGAGTACATATGTGCCTTTAGGAGGATTGGCTTGTTTGAATGCAAAGGCTACAATGATGAATCTTACTCTTGGCTTAGGGAGGTTGGTGTCATGTAATTTTCAAAAACCTAAATATGACTTGTGAAGGAATTATAAGAGGTTTACCTACAAAAGCTTTTTCAAATGAACAACTTGTGTTGCTTGTCAGAAAGGAATGCAAAACACAAAGAATCTTGTAAGGAACAAGTTAGTTAGTCATATTAGCTAACACCCCATACTACTTCTTCATATGGACTTGTTTGGTCCTACATCTGTGAGGAGCATAAACCATAAGACCTATTGTTTGGTTATCACTAATGATTTTAGCGATTTAGTTGGACATTTTTCTTAAGAACTAAGGATGAAACTTTTAGAGCATATCCTTAAGGACTTTATAAGACCAAATAGGAACCAATTGAATCAAAGGTTAAACCATTAGATGTGTTAAGGACAGAATTCAAAATAAACAGGGATATTATTGAATTCTGTGGTTAAAAGGATCAAGAGGGAATATAGCAATGCCAGAATCCCAACAAACATGGAGTTGCTGTGAGAAAAGAACAGGGGACCTAATTGAGGCAGCAAGAGAACCATGCTTGCAGAGTCATTTTTACCTACACTTTTTGGGTGAAGCAGTTAGTACTGATGCTATGTTCTAAACACGAGGTATTAGTGACCAAACCTCATATAAGACACCTTTATGAACCTTTTAACTGGTAAGACACCCAATTTATAAGTTATTAAGAACCTTTTGGGTGCATGTGACAATCTTGAATACCAGAGACATTGGGCAAATTTGTGGAAAATCTGATGAGGGATTTTTTGGTTGGGTATTTCTCTACTAAAGCATAGGCTTTTAGAGTATACAATCTTGTATACCAAAAGAGGTTGAGAAAACTGCACATAAACTTTTAGAGTAACAACCCAATGTTGAGGGATGGACAAATTGGCCTGTTTGACCTTGATTATTTGGACTGATTACTATGAACTATAATAATGATAGTAAAGAGATTAAGCTAACCTTTCATGCAGTTCACTAGAATCTAAAAGTTTAGTTCAAAAAGAAAAATTGATTCAGGGGGAATCTCAAATAGAAGATTGGACTGATCAAGACTGCTTTGATACTACCATATGGCATTCCTATTCTTCAACAAACAAATTTCTTCCAAATCAGATGGTATGAGAGATGTAAGTTCAAATAGAAAGAGAAGAAGAACAAATCTTTTTGGATGATCTTGCAAGACTTCAAATCCAAGAAAAGGAAGCTAATGAGGAAGTTGAAGCTCTCAGAAAGAATCTTGATCAAGAAACTGAGATCTTGGTTACTCAAGGAGGAGCTGCTAAGTCAAGCTTGTCTAACAATTTTAGTATGTTATCACAACAACTAAAAGCTAGCAGTACTAACTTGTTAATGCTGCGGGTATAACCTTGTTAGTACTGACACAACCAATTCTCAAGAAGATGACTCTGAATTTCCTCCACTTGAGGATATTCATCAAGATGCTACTGATGGCATCTTTACACATTCATCTTATGATGATGAGGGTGCAGTGGCTGACTTCACAAATTTGGAAACAGTTGTGAATGTTAGTCCTATTCAACATCAAGAGATTAATCCCTCCTCTTCTTCAGAACTCATATCTAGGAGTATCCACATCAGAAGTACAAACAAGAAGCAACTAAATAAAAGTTATGAAATCATTGCTTTTGTTAGTTTATGTTAAATGCAAATGGGTGAACCAATCCATAAGGACTTTCATCATTTTTTGTTTGCATTGTTTTTTATTCTCATCATGAACCTAAGAGAGTTCAGTGCTCTTGAGATGAAAGCTGGGTTGATGCTATGCAAGAAGAATTGTTGCAGTTTGAGATTCAAAAGGTTTGGATCCTAGTAGATTGCCCTTATGGAAAGAAGGCTATCGGTACAAAGTGGGTCTATAGAAATAAGAAGGATGAAAGAGGAGTGGTTGTAAGGAACAAAGCTAGATTAGTTGCTCAGGGACACAGGCAAGAGGAAGGAATAGATTATGATGAAGTTTTTGCTCCAGTGGCTAGACTTGAAGCATAGGATCTTTTAGCTTTTGCCTCATATATGGGGTTTATAGTCTATCAAATGGATGTGAAGAGTGCCTTTCTCTATGGCAAGATTGATGAAGAAGTGTATGTGTCTCAACCACCAGGCTTCCTAGATCCTAAGTCACCTCAGAAAGACTATCTGAAGCACAACCATCACCCTCTCCTGAACCCACTAGTGAAGCCCCAAATGAGTCACTGCCTGACTCATCTTTGCTCAATCTAGTGAGGTAATTTGATCAAAACTGACCTTTCACAAGTCCTTCACCAGACCTTCACAAACCCTTCCCCACTCATATTATTTCTAATTCTAATTTCCAGGAAAATCCTACTGGTGAGAATCTTGGAGATCATTCTTCTATGATACATCCCTTTCAGGGAATGAGGATGCAATGACTTCATATATGTTCTAGATCTTTGTATTCTTTGTGGGTAACAGGTTTTCAGATCTGAGCCAAGGAAATTAAAACTCTTTTAAAGGCTAAGATCACAAAGCTCAAAAAGAAAGCTAATCTGTCATCAAACACTTCAAAAGCATATCAGAACGAGATATCAAAGGAACAAAGACAAACAAAGGAAAAGTCTCTCAAAGAAAAAGAAGTTCGCAGATAGAGTTGTATCCAAAGGGAGGAAGATGCAAAAGGAGATGGTAAAGCAAAAGAAAATGCTCAAAGTGAAGGGAGGACAAGAAAAGTGATGGATGAAGTCAAGGAGACTGATGAAGTTGGACTTAGTACTGAAGATGGAGTTAGTACCGACAAAGAAAAACTTAGTACCGACTTTGAAGAAGTTAGTACCGACAGACCAAAACTTAGTACTGACGATCTCAAAGTTAGTACTGATGAACAAATGGAAAGTACTAATGATCAAGGTGATGCTTCTAAAGAGATCTTTGAAGGTACTGAAGAACAAGGAGAAGGTACTGAAGAGAAAGTTGAAAGTACTGAAGAGCAAACTAAGGAAGAAATTGCTACTCAAGCTTCTCAAACATCCACTCAAACACCCTCTTCTATGATATTTGGTGATGATGAAACAATTGCTACACTTCTCATCAATATGAGTAAAGCCAAAACTGCTTCCAAAGAAAAAGAGAAAGGTATAGAACTGAAGGATGTTGAAGATACTGATAGACCTAGACCTACTTCTACAAGATCAACACTCACTTTAAAGCCTCTTCCAAAAATTGATCCTAAAGACAAAGGGAAGAAGAAGATTGAAGAGGAGGATGAAAATGAAGTGAGATGATGATATTCCTCAAGCTGTGAAGAAATTCAAGCAACTTGAGAGTGATGAAGAGTTGGCTAGGAAAGTGCAAGAAGAATGGGAAGCTGAAGAGGAGAGAAACAAGATTGCTGAAGAACAAGCAACAAATGAAGCTCTCATTAAAGACTTTGATGATATAAAAGCAAGAATTGAGGCAGACAGAATTCTAGCTGAGAAGCTTCAAGAACAAGAAAGAGAGCAGTTTACAATAGAAGAAAGAGCTAAGTTCCTTCATGATACAATTGCTGCTCAAAAGAAAATTACATTGATCACAAAGATCACAAGCTATTAAGGAAATAAAACTCCAACCAGAATCAACTCAGATATCATATGATAACCTACTTAAAGCATGTGGGGAACTTCAAACATGTAATTTGAAGGCAGGAAGTTTGAAGGACATACAAGCTTTATGAAAAGATTAAGGGCTTATAGAACATTTCTTTTCACAGGGTCTGCTAAGATGAAAGGCCTTATCAAGAAGATGAATGAGAAAAGAGTGGTTTATTAAATCTGAAGTGATCAAGGAAGACTCCAAGAAAAAGTCAAGGATGAGGTTAAGAAGAAGAAAGTACTAGAAAAAGAAAGCTAGGTACTAGAAAGAAGATGAAGTCAAGAAAAAGGAGATATATTCAACACACTTCAGAGGATGATACTGACAAAGAAAATGATGAGCTGAGATTGTGTTTGAAAATAGCTCAAGATGAAGAAAAAGAAGTGGATTATGAGATTCTTGACAGAAAATATCCAATCATTGACTGGAAGACAGAGTGTCTTGGAACAAAACCACAACCTGATGAAGCTAAAACTATTGAACGAGATCAATTTTGGAAATGTGGTAACAAGAAGAAGGAATGGACAGAATAGGACACTTTAGTGTTTTAACATCAGTATTGTCCATATTTGATAGAGTTGATCTAATGCTGTTATCAACTGGTAATGAATAAATACCAAGATCAGATGCCTGAAGGTTTTGAAAGAGTTCTTTGGGGAGATTTGATGGTTTTGTTCAATCCAGATGAAAAAGATGAATTTTAGAGCTCACAACATGAATGGAAAGTAATCAGTTGGAAGTTGCACAGTTCTTCAGGTGTACACACTTTGGTGGACTAATGAAGGTGTGTTCATACATATGCTTAAAGGAGAGAAGTATCCTTTAAAAGAAGGAAATACTGGCCGCAAATGCTAAATTTAAGATTAGGAGTCTGAAGATGAAAGTACAATGGCATTGGAATTGATTTTCAAGAAGGTACTTGCTGACTTAGAATATAAAGAACATGACGGATGGAAGTAGAGAAGGGATTGAGTGTGGCTAAACACCACACAACAAATGGTTATCAATTCACATGTCTTAACAGGCAAAGAATTGGCTAATCCACAAGCAACGGCTTGGGGTAAAGACTTTCTCAAATCTTTGGAGGTTTACAATTTACCAAAAATTGTAAGGTAAATCAACTCACCTTGCTTCTTTGGTGAGAGTTTGCTAGTCCGGAGATCAAAAGAGTTCTTGGTAAAGACTAATCAAATCTGTTGATAGCTGATAGTTTGCTAAAAACTATATGGTTTATCAATGCACCATGTTATTACAATGAAGCATTGGCTAGTCCAAACTCAAACGGTATTTGGTAAAGACTAATCAAATCCGTTGATGGTTGACAGTTTACCAAAAACTGTATGGTAATTAACTCACCATATTCTTAGATGAAGAGTTATCTATCCCAGAGCAAACGGCTACTGGTAAAGGAACATCAAATCCGTTAATGGCTGGTAGTTTGCCAAAAACTACAAATCCAACTTAGTTGGTTTGCAGGATAAAGATGTTGCTTTGTAGCTGAAAAGATGTTGCTTTGTAGCTGAAAAGATGTTGCTGAAATTGCTGAAAAGTCAAAGTTGCTGCTAAAGAGGGATAGAGAGTACAAGATTAAGAAAAGATAAAGAATGTTTGGATACATCCTCTGTGAAGCTTAAAGGATTGAAGAAACATGAAGTTAAAATAGTTTAACATTCATGTTTAAGGGAGGATTGTTAGGATTAATGTTTTCTTAACTTAGTACCGACAGTTATACTTAGTACCGACAGTACAAAGTGTTAGTACTGCTGGTTAGTTAGTACCGTTAGTAGTAAAATAGTTAGTACCGATGAGAAGATATTTAAAAGATATTTGTGAGATATTTGTCAGAAAGTCATGTAAGACTTTTAGGGTTATCCTTGGTCTATAAAGGATAACTATTGACATAGTTAGAAAATATACAAAATAGACAATTACAAATCACACATCATATCATAGTTAGCAATCTGTAACTCTCAAGAACATTTTAACAAAGTTGTTATTCAGTTAATCATTATTCTTCTTAGTACTTGTGTTAAGATTCCGCATTAACATATTGTATTCAAGTCATTGTTTCTACATAGTCAGTTGTATTTATACATCTTGGCTATCATCCTTTATAGGCTGCAAAGATCCATTCAGTTTAAGGAACCACAGACTTCATCAGAATTCCATAGATAACTTAATTCTCTTTGGATCAAATACTTGTCAATTGGGTCGAGCCAAATTGCATATTCAGTATTTTCGAACCAAGTGCATGCTATAGTGTATATTTCTTGAATAATACAAGAACCCTATGTTCACGTGTTCACAAGAAGACAGAACTGTTCAAGAATTATATGTTCATGTATTTACAAGAAAACAGAACATGTCGTATACACTATAAGTCTTTAAATAATTCAAGGACCTCATGTTTATGTGTTAACAATAGGACATAACAATTTTACTACATACTTTATGTTATAAGTCATTGATTTAATTCAAGGACTTCCTAATTATGTCTTAACTAGAAAACATAATTATAGTAACTAAAGTAGTCATGAACGCAATCTCTTGAGTTCAATAGTAATTTCAAGTTAATTTCATACTTCAAAATTATGATTATTATAATTTAACCACAATTAGATTGACTAAAACATGTAGTCAAATTGTTGAAGTAGCTTTACATTAAATCATGACATTTGAATGTAATAGGGCAACAAACATCTTGTATGTTTGAGTCCTAGTAGATTTATTAGCTTTCTTACCTTGCGGTCAAGATAAACCAATAATATGTTGTTCCTTGCACATACTTTGAGATTTCTCCCACTTATGTAAGGTACAACATCATATTATGAAGACAAACAACACAACATGTGCTTGATTGTGTAAACAATACGATAATGTCATAGATATTACAAGTAGATTTAGAACCATAACGTTTAATAAGGAATTGTGGATTATTATTCTATAGATAACATTTCGGAAAGTTACACCAGAAAGGCAACGTGTTATCTAATAAAATAAAATGCAATTTTCCTTTAAGCAATGGTCGTTTATATTCAGAAAGTAATGAATTATTTCAAAGCAGGTTCGAAATAATATGGGTGACTAATAAGGAAATAAATCTCGTAGCTCCCTGATTCCTCCCGATACGTATATATAATATATAGTATAAGGATTAGTCAATAATAGTATAGTAATAAGTATTCCAAAAGGTTTTATAGAAGATTACTTTTATCCAAAGTAAAATTCAAAACCTTCCCGAGTCGTATCCCGACGAGGTACGAATTGAAAATCAAGGTTAAGTTCATGATCGCGTGATTGAATATTAAAAAATTTGATTTGGTTTCCTATTTCTAACAAATATATTGCAAAAACAAGCAAAGACAATCAACAATTAAAGCAATTAAACATAAAATCATGAAAACGTTAACGGGAATCCTAAAAACGCGACATTTAAGCAACTAACTCAAATTTTAGCCCTAAAAATGCAAATTTATTTTTTATAAATCCTAAATGACTAAAAATAATTTTCAGAAAAAGAATTATATTTTTTTGATTTTTACTTTATTTATTACGAATTAAAAATTATTTTAATCTAGAAAACTAATTAAAAATACTAAACTAATTTATAAAACTTTGAAAAAATTACTAAAAATACTTTGGACAATTTAAAACTTGAGAAAAATAAAATCGGTTCCACAGCTTATTTGAATAAGCTGTTAAAAAGCTTTAAAAGTCTGAAAGGCAGAAGGGGAAAACACCCTTAAATATTTAATGAGGTAAGCTTATAATGAAAAGACCCAAGGGCGAGATGGTTGAGGTGTGTGTGTTAAATACGTTGGCTATGAAAGGGGAGGTCACAGGTTCGACCCCTGTGACCTCCTCTTTTTATGAAACATTTTTTTTATTTTTCTTTTTAAAACTTTTATAAAACAAGCTAAAATAAGCACTTTTAACAAAGACACTTTTTCTGGATCTTAAAATAAGGCTACAATAAGCTTCAAAATAGATTGGGAACAGTTGTGCTCATTAAGACTTAGTTAACATAAGCTTAAAAACTTACTATGGCATTTTTGGAAACTTATGAGCAATAAGAAAAACTAAATAAGAAGAAATTATAACAAGTCCTAAACCTAATAAGCACCTAGGGCCCAAAAATAAGCAACAAAGCAAAAACTAAAAGCACTTAAGAAGACAATAAGAAAACAGACAAAAATGAACGTCATAGGGCTTTTATGACAGATTTTAAGCTAAGGTAAAAGACACATGAGTACTTCTAATTGACTTAAATCTGAAAACAAATATACTAGACCACCTAATAAGCACTTATAACTAGAAATTAACTAATAAGATAAGCTAAAAAGTTCTAAAAAGCTAGAATGAAAAAGGACTTGAACAAACAGCTTTAAATGAAAAACAACCAACTTTGAGCTCAAATTAAGACCAATTAAGCACTTGTAATAAAGTATAAGCTAAAAACAGATTAATGATGACTTCCAATGAACACATAAAAACTAGAATTAAGAAATTTTGTTTAGAAAATAAGCTAAAAAAAGATTTAAAAACTGACAGACTAAAACTATTTTTGGCTTTTTTAGTTTTTAAAGGCAAAATAAGCTAATGCAGCATAAGATTTAAGCTACTAAATTAAAACTAAATGTAAAAATAAGCTAAAACAGATTCAGTATTCTATCTAATAAGCTTATGCTTGAATTTTCAGAACCTAAAACTTCCTAACTCTATCCTAAATTTGCTGATGAAAATTGGACTTCAAACTTTTGAAAATGAAACTTGAATTTAGACAGATTTAGACTTAAACCACACAAGAAAATTGACCACTTAAGCATACTACTTTCTACTGCTTTAAGGACTCAAATCAAGTATGAAATCAACACAGATTAGCACTTAATCTAAATCTCAATCAAATAAGCTGATTATTAAAGTTACTACACACAAATTCAAAGAGTTTTTAAACCAAACTTTATACTTAATTTTAGATTTAAAAACTTTGTTAAGTCAGACATATACTTGATTAAGGCCTAACAAATTGTCTTAAAAGGTAAAAGACACTCAAGCAGTATTAACTTATGTTAATACTGCTTGTGCCAAACACCCCTTAAGAAGCTTGAAATCCATAATAAGCTTAAGACAGATTGATATAAGCTATGTAAAGATAAAACAGATTAAGATCCAAGCTTATTAGGAATTTTTAGCAATTTTCAACCATAATTAAGCACTTATTAATAAGCTAGAACAATAAGCAGTTTTAAAGCTAAAATAAGTAGATTGATAAGAAAACTTGAACAAGAGATATTTAAGCTAAAACTTAAAACCTATAAGCAATTATGTAACACAATAAGTAATAATAAGCACAATTAAAGCAGGTTTAAGCATAAATAAGCAGAACATAAGCAACAATTTTAATAAGCTAAAAAGTAAATTGGAGATTATACCTTGATCCCAAGCTCAAAACAGGGATCTGAATTGCTCAATAAAGCTTATCAACAAGCTCTAGCTTGTTTGCACAAGCTAAAAAAAACTATTTAACCTATCTGATGCAATGCTGATGTGTTTGACAGTTTTCACCAAAAGTGAAAACAACACTTGCACACTTACTATCACTACTACTATTGCTTTTGGAACTAATTTGAACACTAAACTAACACCAACACACAGCTTATCAAAGATCCAACCCTATAAGCAATGAATCTGTGACTTAGGTTCACAGATTCTTAAATCATATTCAAAATCTTATGAAAAACTATTTTAGCTAATCACAAACCTTAAAATTTTACCTTAAAAACTAAAAATGATGCTTAAACTTGATCTAAAGGACCAAAAGGATGTTGACAACACTTACTCAAGTTAGTGCTGCCATATGCCAAACACTCCTTTAGTAAGCTTAAAACCATTTTTAGCTTTTAAAACTTAGATCTAAAGCTTAAACTTCAAATACCAGATACTAATTCGCTTACATAAGATCTAATAAGCAAATTTCAACTATCAAATAAGATGTAACAATAAGCTATAAGATTATGCTAATATTTTTGGATTTTTAATTAATTTATATCAAAAACTTATAAAATGAGATCTAAACTAACAACTGAACATAATAAGCAACAAACCACAATAATAAGCATATTTAAGCAAATAGAAACAAAGAATAAGTAGTTATAAGCAGTAATAAGCAAAAATAGAAAAATAAGCTAAAGTAAAGTGAAAATGACAAGTACCTTTATCCCAGCTAAACATGGATCAATTAAGCTTTAATAAGCTAGATCTACAAGCTCCAACTTATCATAGATAAGCTGGTGAGATCTATAAGCTCTTCCTTAATTGGCTTATCATCCATTTTATAAGCTGAGGTAATTTAGGGGAGATTTAAGTGAGACTCCAACTCAGTTAAGCTTTTGAGGCTTAACTGAGTATATTCTAGCTTAATAGATATTAAGAGCTTATTAAAAGCTTATTAGATTATAAATGAGCTTAATTAAATCAAAGTGCAATAAGTAAAAAAAACATGAAATGAACCATAACTGAAATTTTATTGATAAACAAGTGAATTACAAACTTTTATAAAGGAAAATACATCAAATTTAAGACATTAAGCTAAAAACGACTACAATAAGCTAATAATACTAATTAAGCTAATTCCTACTCTAGATCATCATTTCTGTGTGTGATGCCCTCCTTTTATAAGAGTGAGGAGAACCTTCTAGCCTCTAGGACGCTCCTCAATCCCCAATCTTGGCCCTTCAATCAAACTGCCTCATAGACCTCATCATTCGAGCCGTTAGATCTATTTCCACGTCCAATTGACCAATTGGGTGATGTGGGATTGCCAGCTTGGCTAATGAGGGTGTTAGAGGTGTCAGGGATAAGGTTTCTAGAAACAAAGGGCGTGGGTGAATGATGAAATTACCCTGTGTTAATCGTGTGTAAAAATGAAGGGAAGTAGAGAAGATGTACAGTAACAACATTTTGACCCGTGTGTTGACCCCTTGTTTTTAAAAGATTATACTCGTTTTGGGCCTAGATTGGGCTTTTTGATTTAATATAGGATTTATGGATTGGATTTGGTGTTTTGGACTTTGTTTAATAATAGGGTTTAAGATAGATATAGTATAAATCTGACCCGACCCATTAAGTGGGCCCTGGTTGGTCCGTAGAAGATGGGCACGCCTTTGGCTTTGGTATTTTTGTGCTCTTTATGATCCCGTGCCCGATTTTGTCTTTATTTTGTCCTTTTCTTGATATCCGTTACCTACACATACACAAACACAAAAACAAGCACATTCATTGTATTTTTCACATGTTTTTGGTTATTTTGGCTCGTTTTTATAATAGAAAAGGTATTTGATTTAACACATACCAAAATCCCCCATACTAAGCTATTGCTTTGTCCTCACGCAATGTAATAAATCCAAACTTAGAAAACCAAAAATTTCAACCCCCTTAGACTAATTACCTCGAAAAGTAGCTAAGTGTTCATCTAAGGGGATTAAGAAATTACTAGTTTTGAAAAGCACCCCGTTTTACCCTTTTTATGTATTTATTATTAATAGCCCCCAGTTTAACCATTTTTATGCATCTATTATTATTTTTCATACATATCATAACTTTTCACAGAACAAGAAACAATAAAAGGATAAATTCATCGTCCTTGATTTTTCACCCGCCCCAAACCAAGCTTAAAAACGAAATCATTGTTAAATACAAGTTAAGATGCTAACACTACTCATAAATGCTAATTGTGAATGCATAACTACTTTCTGCTCCCTTATTCCTAAATCCTCTAAAGATTTTATTATTATTATTCATGACAAATAAATTAATGTCTTATTCATATAAAGTAAACCTGGTTTAGACCATAATTAGTTTGAAATCATTTCCTAAAGAGACGATATGGTGAGAATAAGGTCCACATTAAGGTTCTAATTTTGCATGATTTAGGGGTTATCCTTTTTAGATAACCCTAGAGTCGAAATTTGGCTTTATTATTGTTATTATTGCAACATTATTAAACCTCGGTCCTTTAGAAGGCTGCAACATCAGTTGTGAGCTGGCAAGATGCAGCAAACATATTTTGACCTCGGTAATTTCCTCGACCTTTTAGAAGGCTGCAACATCGGTTGTGAGCAGGCAAGATGCAACAAACTTTTAATAGTCTCGGATTATTACTATGTGCCATATTTAGAAGACTGCAACATCGGTTGTGAGTCGGCAAGATGCAGTAAACTTTTATCGGTCCACGGTTTTATTATTATTATTATTACCTCCACCCTTTAAACGACTACCATATCTGTTGTGAGCCGGCAAGAGGTAGTGGTCTTATTTCGGCTTCGGTTTATTACATAACTTATTATCATTAGCCAAATTTCAAGTCATGTGGTCTTTTAACAACTGCCACATCGGTATGCGAGCCGACCATGGTCCAAGAGTCTATTTCCCCACAACACTGACAAAACATCGATGTGTACCTTACTTTCACCAAAAGGAATCTCTACGAAGTGATTTAAACTAAGAATCGCAAAAACCTAAAGTAACTTTATTTATACAATAATTATATAAAGTTTATTAAGCTAATGGGAGCAAAAGCCACAATTAATCTCTATGAGCCTTAAAGAGTTCTAACTACTCTATGTTTAGCATCTAACTTATATAAAACTTTATCATTTCTCGTTCTTCGCAAATTTAAAATCTTTAATAAAAAGATCCGCGAATGCTTAGTCTAATAAAAACAAACTTTGTATATTTAAAGTCTATCATGGAAACTTGCAAACTCTTGGCTTTTTTCAAGCTAAAATTCGCATTTTAAAGCTTCTTATATAAGAGACTAGCGAAAGCTTAAATTTATATAAGTTAAGGGGCAAGCTAGAGCGCAACATGCTCGATCAAGTCAAAATTTATTCCTTAAAAAGACAAAATTATGTGTCAAAACACTTATTCTATTTTTAAATTTTTTTAATTTTGGCATATTTTTGCTATTTTTGGTGGAAAAATGGGGTTACGTGAAGACAAGGCAAATGCAAGTAAAATCGAATCGAAAGATCCCCCCATACTAGAACTACACATTGTCCTCAATGTGAGTCTGTCACCCCCATACTAATTTCAAGGCATAATCCAAATATTAAGGGGGTTCTACACAAATCTAAAGCCGTTTATTAAGTATGCTAATAGATAAACGTTAAATAAATAAGATCTAGGATATCGGATTCCCATATATAAGCATGCAAAGGATTAAAGATCGAGTGGACGATGGACAAAACCACGAGCACGAGAGTCTTCAAAATCCGGGCAATCCTGGATATAAAAACATGAAACACGAGAAAGGAAGAGGCGATCCCTCTCACATCACACTTATTCAATATTATTATACTAATAGACTAAGGATAAGCATGGGTTGCCACCCACGAAGCGCTTATTTTTGTTAACCGAGTCTTGAGCCTGACTCGATCCCCCATACTTGAGCTGGTCAAGGGGGATAGAAATGGAGATAAGGAACATCCAAGATAGGAATGTCCTCTCCACAAATCATCATCGAGCTCTTAGAAAAATCAAAAGTGATTTTGCCCAAATGAGATAAGAGATTAGAAGAAAGAATCTCAGGATTGAAAACTTGGTCTTCATTTTCGGATGAAAATGGAAGCAAAGTCTTAATCACTGGACAAAGAGGATTACAGATAAATGAGATAGAAAATGTATCCCGAGATAGAAATCTCTTAGATTGGACTTTAAGAAAAATATCCCCGGATCAAAAATCTTGTTTCTAGTTCCAGAAGGAAAAGAAACTTCAAGATCGGATCCGAGGAAATCATCAGAAGGAGTGAAATCCGAATCCAGCATAAGGGTGGGATGGGTGGGTAACACATTAGGCACATGAATACGCGGTTCTCCTAAAATATCTTCCATAACACCGCTAGTCAACTCGCCCTGCTCGGGCTCAATCTCAAAATGAAACGAATCATACTCGGGAAGAGAATTATCAACATGAGTAGTAGTACTGCCACTCCTCGTCTCTTCCGTATGATCGCTAAAAGTCTCGAATTCGAGTAAGGAATTATCCGAATAAGAGAGAGAAGTATCAGACTTCTCAAAGAAAGAGTCATCATCCTCAACAGGGATAGGAAATAGGGAAGGAGACTTAAGCACACAATCAGGAGTGGGGTTGTCATTCAAAGATTCGATCTTAGCAATAAGAAGATTGATATTCAATAATTTCTCACCGTCACTAGGATGAAAACACACATCCTCATTAGAAATCAAAAAGAGGGTGACCTAGGAAAGTTGACACATCACTGGTTGGAATCATTAAGAAAACCTTGCACTCGATGTCTTGCATACCTTACAAAAAAGGATTTACTCACAAGAAATGTACCGTCCATCGCATTCGAAAAAGAGAGGTTATCGAGTAAATTTTAACATTGTCTTCCAGAACGTCCTTATCGGATAGTGACTCATCATCACTAGAAGTAAAATCGTCATTTGAATTGAAAATAGGGTTAGAGAAAGTCACGGATTTTTCCTCATAAACGTTAATGGGGGAGAAATCATCACACGAAGGTAAAATGCACTCAGTATCAACCCCGGATGTATCCTCGGATCACCTTGGGATTAGAACAAGATTCCTCATACTATACTTTATTGACTTCCGTCTATTCCTTATCAGGAATAGTGCAAAGATGCTCATTCGCTCATTATGAAGAGAGTCCATTCGGGCCTCCCAAAGTCGGTAAAACGGGTGTGATTGCATTAGAAGGAGGTATTCGAGAATCAATTTCATTCAAAGGAATAGTAATCTTCTCGTAATCATAGTCATCATCGTCATCATAGAAAATAAGAGGCTTCCAATATTAAGAACTAACTTTAGCTGCCTGCTCTTCTTGTTTTAGTGGAATTCCATTAAGAATTGCAAGTCCATTAATAAGTTTAAGAAGTAATTCCTTGATAATTCTCGGGTTGAGTCATTCTTCTAAAGCTTGCTTAATTTTAAGAAAATCTCTCCTCATCAGCATAAACCATACTCGTTTCTCTAGAGTGTATATTATCCATACTTCTTTAAAAATGGCTTGAATAGCTTCAATTAGATCTTTCTCTATCCTTGCAACAACAGGTTCGTGTTCGTTTCTTGAGGAGGTTGATGAATGACGGGAAACTGTGGGGGTTGGAATTGGTCAAAACCAGAAGAATTAGAATTATAGCAATGGTTAGGTTCATAGTAATTTGATTCATAATCGTTCACTGAAAAGTCTCAATAGGACCCACCGCGTTTTCACAACAAGGAAATTATTGTGGAAAACTTGGTGAAGTTTGTGGAAAATTATTTTCAAAGTTTTGATTGAAACACGGGTCCTGATCGTAGACAAACGGAACTTGAGGTGGACTGTTAGCCTCAATTTATTGAGTCGAACAAGGAAGCTCGTCACTCTACGATGTGCCGTCCGGTCTTTTAATAAGTTAATGTAGTGTAATAAAATAATATCGGGGACTTCGGGCTCGATAGAGAATCTAATTTTGGTATATGTTGGTTTGGGGTTTAATCCCAACAAAAACCCCAGCCCGGGTCCTAGTTACATACCGCGCGTCACATAAATTGTAGGGCGTATATATATATTTAGGGATATTTTCTAAAATATCTAAATATATATAGATATTTTCTTTTTTAGAAAATATCTAATTCAATAAATCAACTTTCTTTTCTTATCTTCTATTTCTTCTCTCAACATCTCTCTCACTCTCCTCTCTTTTCGACTCTCTCTCTCTAGTTTCTTTGATTCGTGGTTCGGGTTATGAAGTGAAGTGTTAATCGGGAACCTACAATTGGTATCAATCGCCTCGGGTAGATTTCGTGGTTTTTTTTTGTTGTGATAAGCCTATACGGATCGGCAGTTTGGTTGGGTTCTTTGTGGCATTCGGTAAGCATTTTTATTTCGTGGCTCATTATGAGGGTGTTGCAAACTTGGCATCGTACGAGGAAGAAACGAAGTGGAAAAACGTTTGGATCGAACAAGCGAAAACCTCAACGATCGAACGAGCAGACTCGAACTAGCGGACCGAACTAACGGACCGAACGAACGGACCGAACTAACGGACCGAACGAGCGGACCGAACGAGCGGATCGAACGAGCGGTATACGAAAGAGCTTAGAACAACGAGGCGGATCGAACCGTGCGATCGAAAGAATCGATCGAACGAGCGGATCGAACGAGCGGGATCGAACGAGCGAATGCCTAGGGGAGACTCTGTCCATTTCATTTCTTGACTGCGTTTTGCCTCAAGATTTGACTGCGTTTTGCCTAAGGCTCTTCACTGCGTTTTGTCTAAAGAAGACTGCGTTTTGTCCATTGAAAACCCTTGTTTTGAAAACCTAATTTCCTGAATTTGACCGAATTTGGGAATCTATTAATCATTGTCTAATCAAAACATAACATCAAAACATAACATCAAGACAAACAAACTTCAAGGACTAATTACAAGGACTCTGGACTTTAATTCGGACTACAAGGACAATTAATCAAAAACAACAAACAATCAATCATTCACGGTTTTCTATTGATTTTGTAAAATCCCGTTAAATTTTATCGGTTCTAATCATAGACTTGTAAAATCCCGTGAACGACTATTGTATTCAAAACCACAACATCAATCACATCATATCCACTTAAGATCCAACAACTATCACACTTCATAATTCATAACCATTCATTCATCATGTCTACTCCAGTCAATACATCCTCAACAGATAGTCAAATGCATAATAATATCATGGCAGCTGGTTCAAAAGATCGTCCACCAATGCTTGGACCAGGAAGATATTCACAATGGAGATCACGTTTTCTACGGTACATTGACACGAAACCAAATGGTGAGGGACTGAGAAAAAGCATACTATCTGGTCCCTACGTGCCATCTACTGTACTAGTTCAAGTTGTTGCTGCAACGGAAGGTAATCCTGCAATACAACAACATACAACAATTGAAACAGTATTGAACATGACTCCAGAGAACAAAGAACACTTTCTGTCTGAAAAAGAAGCAATTTTCTTGCTTTTAACTGGTATTGGAGATGATATCTATTCCACTGTTGATGCTTGTAAAACAACGAATGAGATGTGGATAGCCATTGAAAGGCTACAATAGGGTGAATCATTGAACGTACAAGATGTAAAGACCAATCTATTCTGGGAATTTAGGAAGTTTACTTCTTGTGATGGAGAGTCAATGAAGTCTTATTACTCCCGGTTTTACAAACTGATGAATGAGTTGACAAGGAACAACTTGCAAGTAATAACAATGCAAGTGAATGTTTAATTTCTTCAACAACTTC